>JAHBCN010010235.1:0-32516 GCA_019359885.1 Listronotus oregonensis | reverse complement strand
GGTCGGTTAATTCCACCCACTTAGTTCAAGGTCATTTAAAGGTCAAGTGAACAATAAAATCATCAAAAAAAAACTGGAAAAATTCACGCATATGCTTTTAAGGTCGCTGAAACCGAATCCGGCGTTTATTTATGATTTGGATCTATCTATACGCATTAATTTTTCCAGATTTTTCCCCGATGCTTTTTTCTCGACTTGAGCTTTAAATGACCTGAAACCTGACCTTATAAAAGTTAACTGACCTCAAAATCTGATTCATCGACCTCGAAAACATACGTACGAAATTTTTTAGATTTTTCGAATTCTACTTAACATTTTTATCACACTTGGTGACCTCTACAATAGATGTAAATAAAAGGTTTTTTAAAAAGGTATGGAAGGCCAACGCTATTTTAAAAAAATTGTCCGGGCCCAGGGCAGCGGGGGGGGAAATCGGCCACGCGGATTTTGCGCAATGAATCGGAGGGGGGTTTTTGGGACTTCCATAATTCTTTGTTACCATATATAAAGTTGACATCATCAAATGTAAAATTTCCCGACTAACTATACTTTAAACTTTTTTTTTTTGTATTTTTTGCACAACATTGTTGGTTTTAAACGAAACTATTATGGGAATATTTAAAATTATTGTGTAATATTAGATTTTGTATCATCGGGTTTAACATGGAAAAACTGAGGGCGTCACGCCCCACAGCCTTTTTTTTAAATGGTTGATAGTTTTGGGATTTTTTTTTTTTCCCCCAAAAAAATAAATTACTTTAGATTTGTAATCAGCCCCCCCGTATGCAAAAAGTTATCAAAATCGGCGGGTCAAGAAAATACAAACCCCCCAAAAATTTTTAAACTGGTTGTTTTTGTTTTTTTTTTATAAATGTATAATTTGTAAAAAGTACAATAAAATAGTGTTCCTTATGCAGATAACATTAACATATTTAAAAAGAAGTATAGAATTTTTTTCATAAGATTTTTTTATATCGTCAGACAGTGGGGGAAAGGCTAAAGCAGTAATTAACTCCGTTAATTTTAGTAAAGGGGCATTATTTACACCAGACATAAATATTTGGAGAAGGGAAAACTTCTGCGGCTACGATTAAAGTCTAGATACTCTGGGTATGATGGAACAAAGAAAGTGTATATAAGTAACACTACGTGTTGCTCTTTGAAAGCTGTCAAAGGGAATTTTACTTTTCAACCCGGAGCAGAAGCCGTGAAAATTCCTACAAAAATGCAATAAACCCCCCAAAATTCGGTGGGACGGGAAAAAGGGAAAACTTTTCTTCGTGAATCATTAAAAAGACCAACAGATATTTTTTAAATGGAACCAAAATGATAAGAGTTGTAGGAAATAGCATTGTAGAGAGAGTATACAATTAGACGGATAAAAAACTTACTTTAAAAAAAGGGGAAACAAATTTTTTTAAAATAGCTGAGGCTATGGATGTAATGTGTTTGTGTCAGAAAGGTTGTTCTCAAAATAACCCCAAAAAAGATTAAATAATTTTTTTGGGGCACTAAACGGGAAAAAATTTTTTTAAGTCCCAATTTAAGTTTTGTTTAGGGTTTTTTTAAAAAGATATTGAATTTTTTTCCCAAAAATTTGGGGTATTTCGGGAAATTTTCCCCTTGGTTTGAAAAAAAACCCTTTTAAAATTTAGGCATTTTTTATGAAAATTTTAAAATAACAAACAATAAACCCAAAATTCTAGTTACAATTAAAAAAACCCAAAAAAACCTAAAATTGAAGGTTTTTATCAACCCAAAAAAAATCTGCAACAAAAAAAAAAAAACACAAAAAGAAAAACAATCGAAATTAATCCCGGGGAAAAGACCAAAACATTTAATTCACAACGGCTCTGTAAAAAAGGGAATGTGTTGCCTACCTACAAATTTTTGTTCCCGGGGAGGCATCATTACAATATTTTGGGGAATTTTGTTACTGCGCAGAATCGTCGTGGCCGCTCATGACAGTTTTTTTCCCCAAAAAGGGGGGACATTTTTTTTTGAAGGGGGTAGTTTTGGGGGTTAAAACCTTCAAATTTTTTTGTTTTAAAAAGGGGGCCCGGATTCGGATTCAGCGACCTAAAAAACCCCTGCAAAATTTTTTTTCCCGTTTTTTCCCCGGGCCGGTTTTTTATAGATACGAGTGTGTAATTGTTTATTTATATAAATCTATACATTAAAAAAATTTAAAATTTAAAAAATGATTTTGTATGATTAATGTTTTTTAAAATTTTAAAAAGCCCTTTAAAAATAAATTCAGCCACCCCATGTTTTGTGTTTCCTTTGGGGGTTTTTAAAATTTACTATTTAATACTTTTTGATGGCTTCATCACATACTTATCTTTTATTTAGCTGTCTTATAAAATATACATGTGTATTGCGAATAAAGTTAAATCGTTTGGAAAATCCACATCATGGTGTTTTGGACCGAAATGACTTTCGAAATTGCTTGGTTGAGTACAGAGTTACTGTATACACTATTTGAATAATGTCATATATCATAAGGATTTTGTACTTGAATTTTCAAGTTGCAAAATGTTAATTTATTTAATACTAAAATTATATGTCAGTTTTCTTAATTTTCATAAAGAACACGGGACAGAGACATTCTTTGGGGGAATCTATTGTTTCAAAAATTTTTAAAGTAATTAAAAGGTAAATTTAGTAAAAAACTGATTGTACAATATGTACAAATTTTAATTTTTTTTAAGGAATTAAAAAAAATTTATTTTAAAAATAAAAAAAAATATTATATGGTTTTTACAAGGGGAAACCCTAACTTTAAAAAAATTTAAATTTTAAACTACTTAAAATTTGGGTTAGTTATTTTAGGGGAATGGCAAAAAAGCCCCCCACCCTGCAACCTTACCAGATTTATTGGGGTTTTCCCCCGGGGGTTTTTAAAAGGGGTAGGGGCCCCAAAACTGTAGGAAACAAAAATTTTACTTTAAAGGGGGAAAAAAGGGGAAATTTGGCCCCCCCGGGGTTTTTCCAAAAAAAAGTGGTCGGGGGCCCGGGCTCCCAAAAATTTTTTGTTTTTTAAAAACCAAAAAGAATTAAAATTTTTTAAAAATTTTTTTAAAAGAAAAAAAAAATTTTTTTTTTTTGGGGTTTTATATCATCGATAAAAATATGGAAAAATAAAAAAATTTTTCAGCCTTCTATTTAAATGGTCGATTTTTTTGGAAAATTTGTTTTTTTTAAAAAATTTTTTTAAATAAAAAAAACACGAAATTTTTTAAAAAAATTTTAAACATTGATGATTTTTTTATGTACTTATCCAATTTTTTAAAAGGGGAAAATGGGGAAAAAGAGTTTAATCTAATTCTAAGATTCTGGTTTGTACATTAAAAATGAAAATTTTTATAACTGCTTTTTGGGAAAAATACTTTTCATTTTAAAAACATTCTGAGACAGAATAACAGTGGTTTTAAAAAAGTTTAGTAACCCCTTTGGGGGTTTTTGGACCCCTTTTTAAAAATCCAAAAATATTTTGTCTAAAAATTTCCGAAATTAAAAGTTGATAATGTTTAAATTTAAAAAAAAAAATCAATTTTTTTTTAAAAAAAAAAAAAAGAAAAAGGAACTTTAACAAAAAATTTTGGGTTTTTTTAAATTATTGGGAAAAAAATTTTTTAAAATTTCCGGTTTTTTAATTAAAATTTTGATTTTTTAAAAAATTTTTTAAATTTTTAAAAAAAAAACATTTCCCCAAAAGAAAAAATTTTTTTAAAAATCCCCCGGGAAAAAAAAACTTGTGGAAAAATTAAAAAAGGGTTAAAATTGGCCCCCTTTTTTTACTTTTTTTTTTTCTATAAAATTTTTTTTTTCTATTATTCATAATTGATATATTATTATTTATTCGGTTACCTAACGTTACGTCTCAAAAAGCACCCCCAAATTTAAAAAAAAAAACATACCTAAAGTAAAAAAAAACCCGGGGATGTTACCGTTTGATTTTTTTAAACCCAAAAAACAACCTCTATTTTTTTGTTTTTATATTATAAGTAACAAACAAAAACTGAAAATTATAAAACACAATTTAATAAAACTAATCTCTAAAATAAAAAAGGGTTTTTTTAATCCCAAAAAATTCGCAACCCAAAAATAATCACAAAACAAAACAATCAAACTAACACCCCAAAAAAGGGGGGAAACCAAAAAGAAAATACGAATGATGAGACAACGACGGTTTTATGGTACAGCGCGGATATATATCCCCCGCCCCCTGTTTTTCACCAAAAACAGTACTCCGGCTCTCATAAAGTATTGTGTTGCCTAACTACACACTGATATATCAGTGTGTAAGTAAGGGGGCACATTAAATTTTTCGTGGAATTTTTTTTTGCGCAGAATCCGGGGGGGGGCCCAAATCACCCTTATTTTCAAACTGGGGGACTTTTTTTATCGAATGGGCCATAGCATTGGGCTTCCATACACTTTCTTCCTTGGGTTTTCCCCATCGTTCTTTAAATGTCCTTGTCCAGGCCCGCTTTCTAACTAACTCCAGACCCTTTCACTGGGGCCCCCCCTATAAATTGCCCCGGGTTTTTTTTTTCTCCCCAACCTAGAAAAACCCAAGCCCTAGTGCTTCCGGGGGCCCCCCACATTAAAGGGTGTTTCTTCAGCCCCCCGGCAAAACCCCCAAGGCTATCCTCCACCAGGCCTATTCTTTCCAGGTGCTTGTTGAGTTTTACTTACAATTGGTTATATTTGACATTATTTATATATTATTATGTATTTTTTAAAAACGTGTTAATTAATTTTAATAAAAACTGTTAATTGATTTTAATGGCATATCATCGGGGTTTTCTTCGATAATAGGATGTATTTAGAAATTTTTAGACATATTTCCTTTCATAAGCCCCCAAATCATTCCTCTGCGATCATCAGTTTGGTTACTAGATTTTAATATAAGTGATTTCTTTTTGTAGGCTAGAGTTTACAGCGCTCTAGTAAACATATGCCAAGAAAAAATTACGCTAATTTTTGCACCTTTTCAATATTCCTAAGATTTTAGAGTCCAGTTTTTTTATAGAGTGTTAATAAGTGTATTCAACAACATGGTTTGTTTTGACATTTGCCTAACTAATGTTTTCTGTTTTAAGTAATATAATAAAATAATTTATCGGCTACACTCGTCCGATGGTCACTCAATAAGTTTGAAATACCATATACTATATCTTTTAATGGGTTGCCAATGTTTTCAAGTAAGTTTATTTTCTATTTTTATATAATTTCATAAAATAATTATTTAATTATTATAGAACTTAAAAAAAATTAATTTTATAAAGAATTATTTTTTTTCATATTTTTTTATGTTTTTTGTTACTATTATTGCAAGAGCAGACTAGCTTTTCATAATAATGTATAAAAACATATCATTTTCAAAAATAATATATAAATATTTTTATTCTGGAGAAATCCCAAATATTTTTTTAAAATTGAAAAAAAAAAACTATAAAAAAATGCTTCTTCTAGCTAGCCCGTAATAGTCATATCTAAGTTTATATTTTTATCTATTTTTACTTAATAGAAAGGATATAATCCTTACCTTCTCTGTTTAGTTGTACTACAAACAGGCCGAATCAAAAGTTATTTTTATCAAAATATTATTATTTATCATTGCACTAAAGTGTCATATATTTTTTTTACTTTCAATATTTGCTTATTATTTTATTATTACATTTAATTATTTTTGCACTGACAATATTTTTTTTTTTTTGAAAAACGACTCATTCAACGAAAAATGTTCAGGAGGTAAAAAAGATTAACATTTAGGTACCGAATAAAATATCTGAAATTTCACAAAACACAATAAATCATAAAAAAGTAACCTGCCCATTCTTTTAAAGCCGATCACTATACCACTAAAAATGTCATTTTATAGTATCTGACAATATACCAAAAATATTAGAATTAATTTGCAATTTTCAGTAAGCGTAAGAAAACACCATATTTCTTATATTTTTTACGCTCTATATCGGCTTTACGAGGCAATTTAAAGTATAACTAAGTTGGCTTAAGAGTGCATTTACGCTACACCTTAGGGGTCGGGCGAAAGGACGCGGAGACGGTGGGCGGAGACTAACAAACTCCCACCACCACAATTTTCGTATAGCCTCATTAAAAATATTATATTTTATTTAGTTCTTCCAAATTCGGTGTATCGATGCGATGTTGTTTCCGATTGCAAGCCTACAGAAGATAACGTTTTTCGGTAACTATTTTTCACTTAAATGACATAAATTATACACCATTTTAAAGGTAAGAAAATAATCTATGCCTCTGATGGAACGGATTTTTGAAATATGAGTTGAGTCAAGAGAAAATAGTATCTAAACATAACCGATTTTAGGGCGACTTTCACTCAAGGAAATATTAAAAACTAAATCCAAATTTAAAAAACTATTACAGCAGGAGCCTAGATTTAAGTGTTGGCTTTTATATAGTTTTTGAAAATTATCGATAACTTATACCGTTTTTGAGAAAAACATTATGCCCGAACCCCAAATTGGATCCAATTTTCGCGGCGCGAATGGATTCTTAAATTGACCCAATTTAATGTGGGGATTGAATTAGGTCAATTTAATAATAATAAAATTAGAATTTATACACATATTTTGCGGACACTCTTCCTATTTCTGAAGAGATCATATTGCTTGTTACATAGGCATAAATTCAGCTCTTTTTAAACTATTTTACAATTTTAAAAGTATTTTATTTCAATTGCCGCTCAGTGTATAAAGCTATATTTCCATTTTTCACCACTCTTGGTAAATAATTACACTACACTATCAAAACTTTGAAATTTGGATTTGCCACATTCTCAACTCTAGTTTTGGCTCGCTGTAAGACGTTAAGTCTTATGTGCATAAAGTTAAATCCGTTGGAAAATCCACATCACAGTGTTTCGGATCGAAATTACTTTAGGAATTGCTTCTTTGAATGTATGGTTACTAGATACACTACTTGGTTAATGTTATGTTTCTGTAAGATAACATTTGTGAAGTTAAAGTTTGGCCAGCATACACTGGAGCCAGAATGTATTCATTGTTTAAAGTGATATTAAGGAGAATCAAATTAGGATACTATTTTTAATTATAATAAAATGTTCTGGAATTTACTGAAAAAGCAGTAATAAAAAGTTGACGCGAAAGCAGATTTTGTTTAGATTATAAGTCATAGGCGGTATATGACGTCAAGTTCCCGATTTATTTTAGATAAATGTCTGATGAGGTTAGACATTGTAACACAGTAAAAAAATACAATTCCAGGCCTATGGGTTTTACATTTTTAGGTTAATCAATAAATTACACAGTCACGCACAAAAAAAATTCTGAACCAGATATGTGAAGTACCTTCCTTTTCGGTGCGCTAAAAACGAATCCGAAGTCAGAATTTACCCATCACCCTTAGATTTTGCCCCAGCAACCCCCCAGCACCCCTCGAAAGGTCAAAATTTTATTCATTTGGAAAAGATATAATAAATATCTGACAATACGTTTTTTAATGTTGTAAAACGAATTTGAAGTTAGAATTTACCCATAACCCCTTGAATTTAACCCTGGCAACCCCCAGCAACCCCTAGCATCACCCAGAAACACTCCAAGTGCAAAAATTTTATTTTATTAGAAGAAATTAAATAAATATCTGACAATAGGTTTTTTGGTGTGCTAAAAATTAACATAAAGTCAGAATTTACCCATCACCCTTACATTTTGCTTCAGCAACCCCCAGCAACTTCCCCTCCTTAATGGGTAAAACTTTATTCACTTAGAATAGTTGTAATAAATATCGGACAATACTTTGTTTGGTGTACTAAAAACGTTAGATATTTATTTTAATTCTTCAAATAAAATAAAATTTAAGTCCTTTGGATGGTTGCTGGGTGATGCTGAGGGTTGCTGGGGATTGCTAGGGTTAAATTCAAGGGTTATGGGTAAATTCCAACTTCATATTCGTTTTTAGCACGCCAAAAAACGTATTGTCAGATATTTATTATATCTTTTCCAAATGAATAAAATTTTGACCCTTTGGGATGGGGGGTGTAGGGGGTTTCTGTGGCAAAATGTAAGGGTGATGGGTAAATTCTGACTTTATGTCAATTTTTAGCACATCAAAAAACGTTTTGTCAGATATTTATTTTAATTCTTCAATAAAATAAAATATTTGACTCAAGGGTGGTTTCTGGGTGATGCTAGGGTTTGCGGGGGGTTGCTAGGGTTAAATTCAAGGGTTATGGGTAAATTCTAACTTCATATTCGTTTTTACTACACCAAAAAACGTATTGTTCAGATATTTGTGTTAAATCTTTTCCAAATGAATAAAATTTTGACCCTTCGGAGGGGTGCTGGGGGGTTGCTGGAGCAAAATCTAAGGATGATGGGTAAATTTAACTTCACATTCGTTTTTAACACGCCAAAAAACGTATTGTCAGATATTTATTATATCTTTTCCAAATTAATAAAATTTTGACCCTTCGGGGGGGTGCTGGGGTAAAATCTAAGGATGATGGGTAAATTCTGACTTATTCGTTTTTAGCGTACCGAAAAACATACGGAAGATACTTCACATATCTGGTTCAAAATATTTTTTTGTGTGCCTGTGTTATTTATTAAATTGTTAATTTCAGCTCATATCACGTTTTTTATGTGACCAGCAAAATCAACGTCATCGACATAATATAACGTCAGTGTCTATAAACGTGTTAAAACATTAACATGAAGTGTTTTTCTTTTTTCATCTAACACCAAACAATTTTCCATGCTAATAGCATACCAGCAATCATGTTGCAATCTTCCGATAAAGCTTCTAATTTTGTGTTTGTGTATTTCATCCTATTAAAAAAAAAATGTGAAATACCCATTTGAGAATTTTTTATTTAAAATTGAAAAAAAAAAACTTAAGAAAATAATTTAAATTGAAACAAAAGAGAT
Organism: Listronotus oregonensis; assembly: GCA_019359885.1. Classification (NCBI taxonomy): domain Eukaryota; kingdom Metazoa; phylum Arthropoda; class Insecta; order Coleoptera; family Curculionidae; genus Listronotus; species Listronotus oregonensis. Next base: position 23,577 of record JAHBCN010010235.1, on the reverse strand, counting down.
AAAATATAAAACTAACATTTTATTAATAGGACTCACTAGTTATTGAATGGTTTTTTAAAAGCGTTTCAATGTTTTTTTTTTTTTTTTTTTTGATAAGTTTTAATAAAAAGTGTTTTGTATGCATTTAAAATCTGTTTATTTTAGATTGAAAAAAACACCCATTAAGTAACCATAGTTACTAATTTTTGAAACAATGAAATATGTTGTTCTAACTATGTTAGTGACTTTTTAAAACCAATGAAATAAATTTTTTGTTTAGGTATTTTTCTAAATAAAAAATAAACAGATTATAGTAACCAAAAAATTTTTGATTTAAATTAGAAAATAGAAAAAGATAACAATAATTACTTAAAATACTAAGTCTATTATTTGTAACTACTTTTTATGCATATTTATAAAGGAAAACAGATTTAATATAAAATTATTTATATAAAGGGTCGGCGGAAAAAATGATGACAGTCCATTTTTGAACCAAAATAGGGTAATCAAAAGAAAATGTAGGTCTTGAAAGGCAGGGTTAGCTGGCAACTCTACAGAAAAAAAAACGTATGGGGTGATAAAGATTTAGCTTGCCTGGGGCGGTACCACGCCACATACCCTTTAATAGATCCGTAAATAGTTCAGTAAATGAAGTCCGAAGAAACCTCAAACCTGAAGATCAGGTTGGGCCGTCACAATTTTTTTTTTTAGTTTGCAGGTATTAATGTATACAATAATTTCTGAAAATATCATGTATAAAAAAATGTCCGCAAGGGCCTGAAAATGGCCCTCAAGAGCCCGGAAATCCGTTTTTCAACTAATTTGGTCGATATCTCCCAAAATATGACACTTACGCAATTCGTGTTTGGACAAAAATGAAGAGCAGTTTATTAACTGCAAAAATGATTCCCATCACCAAATCATCAAAATTTTGATAGTTTTTGCAATAATCGGCCATAAATGCGCCGAGTATTTTTGCACCTGCTCCGTATCTCAAAAGGTGCTTTAAGCTTCCAAACGAACGGACTAATTTTTAAATAACTCATGTAAAAATGCATTTTTTTGCATGATTCAAAATTTACGTGAAAGAAGGAACGTGTAGCAATAATATCTTGTTACTGTTTCCTTTTTTTGTTTCTTTAAAATATTAAAAAGTCGAGCCAAAGTTAATTTTTTGGTCGATATTTTGACCCTCCTATCAATCTGTTCATATTTTTTTTTATAAGAAAGGTAATTTTACCGAATCCTTTTGGATAATGGGGCTTTGGAAGGTGTTGAATACATTCCGAAAGCCTCAATAAATATTTTTTGTGTATTTTTATAAACAAGGTGTTTTTCTTAGGGCGGTTCTTTTAGATTTCCGGAGTTTTTAAAAATGCTCGGGTTTGTTGCTAATAAATATATATTATTCAAGGACCATATCGGCTAACAATACACACAATTTAAAAGCTTAGATTGTCCCCTCCTCGATAGCACACTTTTTTCCAAAGTTTTTAGTTTTCCGGGAAATCGAGAAAATTCTTGTCCCAATAAAAACTTGACATTTTTTTTTTGATGATTACTTTCTCTTCGTGTTCAAATTTTTTAAGCTTTACAATTGTATTAAAGATCACATTCTGACCTTTTTATCAATATTTATTTACCTAAAGTACTTTAATAAGTGCAGGACAAAAAAAAATCCGCCTTTAAACTTTCTCTAAATAATTGAGTTATTTATTATTTTATTCCGTGAGGGTACCGTTCATGTATAGTATCGAACAGCCGTCTGCTACAGCGCGTGCACCCACATTGGCTTCAATACTTGCTCTTTTATTTGCAAACAATCTGTGTAAAAAGGATTGTAAATTTTGAATGCATACTTTTATTAATCAAGAAGAAAGTGTAAAAAGTGAAAAAAAATGCCTTGCTTCTTATTTTTGTTTTAAGAGGAAACGTCTTTAGAGAAAAACGTGGTAATATTTAAAATTTTCCAGTTTTCTTTTTTGGAGCACAAGGTAAGGGTTTATTTTGTTATCCAAACTTACATAAAGATCATTTATTTATTATTTTATTAATATCATTTATATTAGCTGGTAGTTCACAGAACAGAAAATTGGAACAAAAATAAAAGACTGGGCTTTGTTGGCTTGTTCTTTTTTCTCTTGGGGCTTTGGAGAAGGTCAAATCTTTTTGTCGAGTCTTTAACAAAGTGACTGTTTGGATAATTCAGCTTGCCATTATTCATTGGGGAGTACTTCAGCCTACACTTCCTGCATTTCAGAGAGGTTGCTTCTGTAGAAACAATGGTGGTTGTCCTTTCTCATCTTGTTTACATCTATTAAGTTGTGCTTAAATCCACCGTTTCGTTAAAATAAAACTTCCTTACAAATTATTTGATCTTTTCCCCTAACCAGTAAATAAATGATCTTTATTAAACTTGGGATAACAAAAATGAAAACTTACCTTGTGCTCCAAAATAGGAAACTGGAAAAACTTGTCCCGTTTTTCTCTAAAGACGTTTTGTCTGAAAACTAAAATAAAAGGTAAGGCGATTTTTTTTACACTTTTTACATCTTCTGGATTAATAAATGTATGCACTCAAAATCTACAATCCTATTTACAAACATTGTTATGGTCCTTGAATATATATTAATTAGCGATAAACCCGAGCATTTTTAAAAACTTCGGAAATCTAAAAGAACCGCCCTAAGAAAAACACGTTATTTATAAAAATACACAAAAAATATTTATTGAGCCTTTCGGAATGTATTCAACACCTTCCAAAGCCCCATTAACCAAAAGTATTCGGTATAATTACTTTTTATAAAAAAAATATGAACAGATTGATAGGAGGGTCAAAATATCGACCAAAAAGTTAACTTGGCTGAGTTTTTAATATTCTAAAGAAACAAAAAAAAAAAGAAAACAGTAACAAGATATTATTGCTACACGTTCCTTTTTTCATGTAAACTTTAAATCATGCAAAAATAGGCATTTTACGTGAGTTATTTAAAAATTAGTCCGTCCATTTGGAAGTGTAAGTAGCTTAAGGCACCTTCGAAATACGGGGCAGGTGCAAAAAATACTCGGCGCATTTATGGCCGATTATTGCAAAAACTATCAAATTTTTGACAAAGGTGATGAATCATTTTTGCAGTTAATAAACTGCTTTTCATTTTCGTCCGAACACGAATTGCGTAAGTGTCATATTTCGGGAGATATCGACCAAATTATTTGAAAAAACGGATTTCCGGGCTCTTGAGGGCCATTTTTAGAAATTTTTTTTATATATGATATTTTCAGAGGTTATTGTATACATTAATATCTACAAATTAAAAACAAAATTATGGCGGCCCAAACTGATCTTCAGGTTCACACATTTAGATTTTTGGGTATATAAATCAGTTTTTCTTCTTTCTTTTTTTCTTCTTTTATCATAAAGTTTAAAAATAAATAATGGTGTCACATATTAGAGTATTCCGGAGGTAAAATACCGGTAAGGCGTGCTCCTGAGTGTCCATCATCAAAAAGTATAATATCATTTGCAATTATTGAGGGGCCAATTTAAACCGCTTTTATCATTTTCTTAAATTTTTTAAACACCAAGTACTTTTTCACAGATACTCAAATCCTCCAAGACTTTATTCAACAACCTTCTTTTCCCAGGTTACAAACTTATTTTATACTATCGTTTCAATGGTTTAAGATACTTCTTTACCACTCACCCTTGCGATTCTATTTCCTTTTTTTTTTAATTTTCTCAAAGTTTGTCAGATAATTACTGAAACAATCTAAAACTTTTTCATCTAATAAAACAGCTAAATAATTTTAAAATTTAATGATAGAACGTCCCAAGGGCCTGCCGCAGGACTTTGTCCTGGCGGGTAAAAAAAAAGTGTGATTTTTTTTATGGGATGTAGTTCTTCAGCAGGACGAAATTTTACCGGTGGAAATAACGCAAAATTTTGCCTATTTAATCCAAAAGTCTCAACTCGTTATGTTTAGTAGTTGTCGATTTATTGCAGAAGAAGACAATCGCCGTTTTCTCAATTGTCAGTGGCTCGGGGCGATTGAATTAGACTATATAATATTTACTGTAAAAATTGGACGATATAATACAGCAAAATGACAAATTTTACCAAAGCGACCTTTTTTTGATAGAAAAAAAAAACCCTGGAGCCTGTCTGTGTTCGGTGCTGATAAAACGGCGTTTGTTGATGGGGGTGTTAAGAAAGTATGTGGCAATACGGCGACCCCCTTTTGGGACATTGACCGACTACGGGCACTCATCATTTACATGGAACCCCCACTTAATGCGGAATTCCATGTGATTCAATCTGTGAAAAATATCATAGAAAGCAATTGAATTTTCTTTTTTCAGTTTTATTATTTTTTACGTTTTTCTTTCGAGTTTGACCTCCTTTAATTTAATTTGTTTTCTACAAATAATAAAAAAAATGCGGAGTAGTTTTGGTAATATTTTCGGGTTTTTTTTATCGTAATAAATAAAGTTTTTTTTTCTGTACAAACAATTTGTTTAATTCACCCTGTCCGATACCAAAATTTTGAAGCATAAATTTAGTAGACAGATAAAATATTTCAGTGAATTTGCGTAGCACTGGAAAGTGGGTCCTGCCAGAAGGACAGAAAACAGTGCACATTTGCGACCTTCCAGCAGGACCCAGTGGCGTGTCAAACGTCCTGCCGGAAGGTGTTTTCCTGCAGGCCCAGTGTTTGGACGTTCTATCATTAAGATAATTTGGAAAAATCAAAATTATACATAAAGGACAGTATGATTTCCATCACAAAAAATCCATGAGCCCCACCACGGTACTCGACCGTTTTCGACTGTCCCAAGGTAAAAAGAAAAAAAACCAAAATTTTGTTTTTTTTTCTATTTAAAAATTATTCCTATCTGTTAAGCTGTGTGTTCCTTTTTTTTACCTAATGTCTGTTTTCATTCACAGTAACTTTTGCAAATTATCGCTTCATTCCAATTTCATATCGAATTATTTTGTAATGACCAAAATCCCAATGCTAAATTGACAGCATTATCTGATTTATTTTGAAACATGTTGTGTATGGAAGACTTACTAGTATGGTTTAGCTAAATAGGTTTCCTAAATCTGTCAATTGCAAATTGTTATTTGAAAACCTGAACATGTAGCCTTTGGTTAAATGCTGTTTGTTATGGATAGAATTTTAAAATTGAAATCATCTGCAGCAAGAATTATGAACGTACTTGTATTAGTAAATTTTCTAATAGTTTAATCATTTAAGGGCCCATCAATACAAACCTGTTTCAATTTTATTAAAACTAAAATTTAAAAAACATAAAAAAATCATTTTAAATTTAAAAGCGACGTGTCTTTAATATAAGACAAATAAATTTGATAACCTTTCCTTCAGTCATAAATGGGATTTCTGATTTTGTATTTCTATGAAGATTTAATGGCGACCGCAAAGCAGGAAGACGCAACTAGGAGAGGACGGTTGTTAGAGTAACACATACAGTGTGTCCCAAATTGGTGGGGAATGTATGCGGATCTTGGAAACCACGATAGATAGAAAATCGGTTAAATGGGGAAAGTTTTGGACAATTATGTTTAACTAATCCCGTTTACTACATGTTTTTATTTATTCATGTTTTGAAAAATTTTGAAAAAACTTGAAACATGCATTTTCAAAAATCGGATATTTTTTTATAAGTGAAAATTTTTTAAATCTGTAAAAACTTTTTTTAAAACAATATTTTTGTAGAATATGACCGAGTTGTCAATTTTTATTTACTACTATTCAGTTTTTTTAATCATCTGTCAAGTTTAATTTTTTTCATATGGACGCCATATTGGATTTTTTCATACCAAATGGTGCTTTTTTATTCTGATTTCAACAATATATAACATGTTATAATTTAAGAGTTTATAACCTAATTTATTTCATAAAACAAATTTAATTTCTCAGTTGGCCTTGATTCCGGCGAAGTCATTTTTTATGTAAAAAAAATATTAGTTTGTCCAAAATAGATAAGCTGAACAGATATTTTACGGAAATGGGTTTCCGGGAAAAAAGCTATAACGTTAATATCGTGTTACAACAAAACTAAAACGTAACAAGTTAATTGAAACAAGAGTGAAAACAAAACAATGAAAAGTGGCTAATCTAATATTCCTACTAAAATAAAGATGTAAATAACGACCTAAAATTCAAAATGTTATCCATTTTTTAACTTTTTACGATATTTTTTTTAAAAAGTCCAAACTTACCCTATGATAAATTTAACTGGTATGTGGAATTCTCTATCAACATCCTGCTGAAGATGTTTGATCTTCGTTAAAATGTTGGTTAACTGCAGCATCTCGTTGTCATTTTTTCTTCAACGTTCTTCTTGGTCGTGGTTTTTAAAACTTCCGACTTCGAAGCAAATTTATGAACCACTATTCGAAAGTATGTTAGTTTAGGATGCTGCCTTTAGGAAGATTGTCGAAAAACGTTTGTAGCTATATTAACATTTCTATTGCTTTGGAAATAACGTTACAAATATCAAGTTTTCAAAATATTTTTCATTTTACACAGTTGAAAAATTATAATAACGTAACCGAACTAACTTGATAATGACGCTAGATGACATTCGCCGGAATCAAAAAACTGAAAAATATTTGTTTTTTAAAATTGGATGGTTATAAACTCTAAATAAAACCCGTTAAAACATTGTTGAAATCAGAAAAAAAAAGCACTATTTGACTACGGAAAAATCCAAAAAGACATATGAAAAAAAAAAAAGTTGATGATTTCTAAAACCGAAACGTAAAAAATAAAAATTGACTACTCGATCATATTCTAAAAAAAGAATTGCTTTAAAGACGTTTCAGATTTAAAAAATTTTCAAATGCTCATTTTCAAAATGCATGTCAGGTTTTCAAAATTTCTCAAAAACGTGAATAGATAAAACCGAAAATAAACTGGTTTACACAAAATAATTTCAAAAACTTTCTCCATTTAACCTTTTTCTATCTATCGTGGTTTTCAAGATTATACTTTCCCCCAAAATTTGGGAAACTTAAAAGAATCAGTCCATGCCAGTGCACTTGGTTAACACGATTCTGTTCTAGCTTATTCGTATAAATTTGTTCTGATTCTTGTTAAAATATTAGAAATTAGCCAGCACCTACATTAATAATTTTGTACTCCATCAACTATTGGTTTACTTAGAGTAGTTATAGTAATGGTCTGAAAAACTAACATATCTTCGTTTCACGAAGGTTTGACTTTCGTCATAAATTTTCCCTTACCTTTTTTAACAAATTAAAGGTTTAAAACAAACGAACCAAATTAATGACGTCAAAGTTGGTCTCTAAAATCAAAATGGCTTTCAAGTAATAAAAAGCTACAATAATATCTAAAATATGGGTTATAAAATTATGTCTTTTTTTCAAACTTGTCAAAAAAATTGTTTTGTAAAAAATAGTCAGATTTTATTTTATTTTCGTTTTTTTTATTGTGAAAAAAATCTCGACGGTATTCAGAAGGTGAAAAAAAATATGATTTTAAACCTTATTGACTATTTAACACAGGAGAGAAATGCAGGAATTAACCTGTTACTACTTACTACAGTTTAGGTAAGTAGATTTTTTATTCTTGTGGTTTGTTATTGGTGTACATATTAAAATGTATTGACTATATTTATTTGAAAACGTTTTTTGCTAGAAAAGGTATAAAATAGCACGGTACAAATATTAAAAAAAATAAACCAATTTATAGACCGTCTTTTTTAGCCCGAAAATCGGAAAGAGTTTAAAATAACTGCAAATCGTTTTTATCGCAGGTATTTCTTTCTGGTTTTAAAGGGGCTTAATTAACACTTTGGTTTTAAAAATTAAATCTTGCTAAAAATGTTGTATTCGGATAATTACTTGTTCCATTATGCCGATTAAAACCCAATTTCTAAATCGGGGTTTCGATGGTCTTTCATCATAAAAACAAAAAAAAAAAACAAAATTGAGACAAGAATAACGTTAAGTTTAGATATTTTAGGCTAAGATAAAGAGAATCTTGAATTCGCCGATCTCTGGTCCAATCAATTTTTATTTAAGCTTAGCTTTACCTTAGAAAATTAAAATTAGGGGGCAATCGGATCATGAAAGTTAAAATTTTTTTTTTAAAACCATTCGAACGTGCTCAAAGGGAAAGCATTTTTAAAAGTACTTGCATCAATATTGCCTAACTTTAATTAAAAAAAGTGAACACATTGAATTTATATGAATTGCTTCAAAAATCCTTTTTCCAAGTAATGACGTCATTGATGACGAAAGTACAAACCTTCGTGAAACGAAATATTCCTAAGAAAGTGTTAAAAAAAAAAACAAGAAAAAACAAAAAGTTATTAGTTTGGACATACAGGGGAAAGTGATTTAAAATCTAAAGTTTTATCAATCACCTCCTCGCTTCCAGCTAACCTTACTTTGATATGATAAATGACAACTCCTAAGTGTGACTATTACACGGGATACAATTGCAATCACCGTCAAACAAATCGGTGGACGTAAAAGCGACCTAGAAGAAAAAATGTGTGTTCATAATAAAGAGTTTATCGGGTTCCAATAATTTATGCCACCAAATGCTTAAAATGTGCGCCGTTATTGACGAAACTATAATAAAGCATGGCAAACTGGATCTAAATGAAACAAGAAGTCTATACTGAAAAGGGTTGTAGACAAAGCCTGCCAGACTGAGTGGAAGTCCCAATAAAACTTAATAAAGAAAAAAAATATTTTTTACAAAATTTAAAATTTTCATGAACTCGGCAAAGATAATTACGATAAAAGTAATCCATTTTCGAATTAATGTGCCAGCAAATTGACGAAGACCCTCATTTGATCAAAAATATTTGCTTTACTGACGAATTAACTTTCTTTTAAAGGACACTACTCTAGATATTGGGATAATGAAAATCCGCACCTATTTCAGGAAGGTCATACTCAATTTTCAAAAAAGATCAACGCTGGAGCAGGTATTTATGGAAGCGAAATTATCAGGCCATTCTTTCTGAAAGTAGTGTTAGTGTATCTAAATCTTTTTGAAAATGTGATATACCCTTCTATCGTCTAATTTTTAGAAAATCAATGGATGACAATGGTGCTATGGTACTCAGTGAAGATTATTTGCATCTTCAGCAAGCTATGCTTGAGCAGTTTAAGACTGGTTCAATGAACAGATTTTAGGCGAATGGATTGCCGGGGGCGAAATGCAATGTAATGGCCCCATGTCTCGACTTATCCTGATTTTCTAATTGTTTTTAAACTGAAGTGTGTAGAACTCTACATGCAAATGTTGCAGAACCTTAAAATAGAGTTTCGCTAAAAAAAAAAAAATATTACTAGGCAAACTTAAGCCAAAGTTCACGAAGAATTTTAAAACAGGCTTTATTCTTGTCTCGCCAATAATGGCGCACAATGAGCATTTGATAAAATAAATTATTCGAACTCGATAAATTCTTTATTAATGACACACATTTTTTCTTCTATCTCGCTTCTATGTCCACGAATTTTAAGGGTCTTGGTTGGATAACAAACTGTATGCCGTTTGCAATGATGTGTCACACGATGAGGGTTGCCATTTGACGTATCAAAGTGAGGTTAGCTAGAACTGAGGAGGTAATAGATAAAACTTAAACAAATATAAAAGTTAAACCTTTTTCTGTATATTTAATCCAAAGTGTTTTTAAGATATTTGGGGCGGTTCGTTTTGAAATAAAAGCATTGCATAAAAAACATATGGGTGTGCTTGACCAATACCACTACCAAATTTAGAAGACGTATCGTCAGACAAAATAAAAGTAGACAATTTTTTAAACACAATGTTAAATTTGCGTGTTTTTTAGTTTTAACGTTTAAATAATGTGTGGTGCAAAGTCGGAGTTAAAAATTTTAAATATTTAAAACACAAAATAAATAAAACTGCTGCAGAACCTATTTCTTGTTTTTATCTTGGGATAGTTCTCGACTTAAAGATCAAAAGGACTGGAAGGGAAAAAACTATCTGTAAAAAAGCAACAGGTTTTATGGGTCGTCACTTAGCACAGAAGAATACTTTCTCGTGAAAACAGAACGCCTCATCGAATCAATAATGCTAAGAGTTGTGGAAGGCGTCAGTCATCAGGCATAGCAAAAGTATTGCAAACAGGGGGCTTAAATACAGGTTTTAAAAATTAAAAGGAAAAAAATCTTTTTTTGGCCTAGAAAGTCACTTATGTGCTAATTAGTTTCAATATCGATTTTTTTTTCTAAAGTTAGCACAAGGTAACTGTTGTAAAAGCGTGCTTATCTTACGGCCTTGACGTTTTCATTGATAGAGTGGATTATAAATAGACTGATTTCGTAACATTCGGCTACTTATATACTGTATTATTATATTTTTTACTGTTTTTATTACCATATAAAATGTATTATTTTGTAGTGTAATATTTAAAAATAAGTAATTAATTATTAAGAAAATTTTCTTCTAGAACGTTCAAACTTGCTTTACTACAGTATAAGTTAAGTTATTTTATATTATCAGAAAAACGAAGCAAATTTTTTCTTTCATAAAAAGTACAATTTTTATTAATCATGGCATTTGAAATTTTCAGGCCGACAACAGGAAAATTACTGGGAGATTCAGGCGTTTTCAGATGCAACAATGAATCGACTATGATAAAGGTTAAAATAATTTTCGAAGATGTTTTGACGCTAAAGATAAAACTAAAACATACTACCGGTAAAATGTTGTAGTAAAATATAATAATATAGGATGTACTTGATTAGGAAACTAAAACAAAACTATAATACAAAAAAAAACAAATTGTCACTTAAAAATGATTTAATTGTTAAGACTTGTACAATATTTGCTTTCAAAAACCAGAAACTAGTATGTTTTTTGGTCAATTTTAAAGATTTTTAACGTATTTCCTATAACAATCAGCACGATTTTGTGCTTCATTATTATATAAATCGATTGTATCAGTTATTAAATATGTTCCAGAAAAGACCAGAGCTTTTACTAAATAAACTGTGTTTACTTTTAACATGCAGCCAAGCTCTAGGCTATATACCAACAATCTGGAGACTAATCAGAGTAGCATTCATCTCCAAACTTAAGAAAACCGGACGGGATGGGGCAAAATCTTTGAGACCAATAAGTCTAATGTCGTTCGTTCTAAAGACCCTAGAGAAGTTGCTGAATAGGCACATCGGGAAGAACGCACATACGAACAGACCTCTAAACAAGGACATACATGCATACACAGCAGGTAAGTCCACAGTAACAGCTTTACATGAGCTTGTAGAGAAGGCCGAATATGCTCTTAAATACAAAAGGTATTAATGTGTGCCTTCCGGGATATAGAAGGAACATTTGATAACACGTCCCTTACATCTATTTAAAGCGCGTCGAGGCGCAGAGGGATCAACGCAACAAGCTGCAGGTGGATAGACTGCATGCTTAAAAGCAGATCAGTATATACTTTAATTCTTAAAGAAACTCTTGTAGCTTGGGTTAAGCGAGGATGTCCGCAGGGAAAAGTCCTGTCTCCACTGCTATAAAACCATTGTCTTGGACGTCCTACTAAATGTCCTAGAACTGGAGTGGCACCAAACACTGGACTAGGCAGACAATATCGTCGTTAGGGATAAAATGCGACAGGCCCTAAACGTAGTTACCAGATGGGCGAGAAAGCAGTGACTAAACATAAGCCCTTCCAAATCAGCCATAGTCGTCTTCACCAAAGGGAGAAAACTAGAGAGCCTAGGACCCCTAAACCTAAGAGGTGAAACAATCAAGATTGTGGGAGAAGTAAAATATCTGGGTGTCATTCTAGACTTTAAACTTACCTGGAACCAACATCTACAGAAAATAAGAAAAAGAGCAAAGATAACACCTATGTTAATAGGACACGCACATGGAAAAACATGGGGCCTTAAATCAAACATGGTTTATTGGTTATACACCATGGTAGTAAGACCTATGATAACATACGCATCACTGGTATGGTGGGCAAAGATCCGACAAAGAACTGCTGTTACAGAACTGGCCAAGTTACAGAGACTTGCTTGCAGCTATAACATGGGCAATCAAATCAACCCCAACCGCAGCCATGGAGTGTCTCTTAGACCTTCCACCACTTAACCTCATAATTGGGAGAGGCAAGAATGGGCTACTTCCGGCTGCAACAAAAACCAACTGGTGTCTGCGCTAGTTTGGGACATAACGACATAAAAAGTCAGGTTGGCGACAACATCCTAAACGTAAGAACACACCAGATGATTTTACAATACTCATTTAACAAAAACTTCAAGGTAAAAGTTCCAGATTGAAGTGAGTGGCAGCAACCCGATCGCCACGGCATGGACATCATCTGGAATACAGATGGTTTCCAAAACGGAGCAGGGAACTGGAGCAGGCGTGTACAGTGAAATAAGGAATTCACAATTCTTCAGTCCACTGGAAACACTCGGTTCTGTATTTTAAACGGAAATATACGATTTACTGCACTGCCTATTACGGGAAATTTTATAACCAAATTTATTACGGGAAATTTTATACGCAATTTTAACAGGAAATTTTACGCCCCATTGGGCAAAAAATAATAATTTCTTAATAAAAAATTTAAAAATAAATAATTTCAATAAAAAAAAAATTAATAGATAATTATCTAAAATGCACCTAGCTCAGAAATAAAAAATATTAATTAACTTATACAGCCGAATATGGTTACAATAAATACTTACAGTCCGAGGTCTCAAAGGGAGTGATTCTTTGAAGGGGGTATTGTCAATAAAAGTCAAAATATAAATATACTAGTTAATGCTTTATTACAAAAAATAATAAAATAATTGTAACAAATTCCTACCAAATTGGTGGATCCCTTTTAAAAAAATTTAATAAGATTTTAAATTATTGAAAAATAAATAAATTTAAACTAAATTTGACTTTATAAGATTTACAGTTACTAAACCAAAAGCTGGAAATTAATAAATTGTCAGCATTTAAATCCATATTAAAAAGTCCTGAAGCTTATAACTTTTACAGAAAACCCTAGTATTTCCCAATACCTAAGGCCATAAGTTGCATTTAAACTTTTTCATAAAAAAATTTACAAATTAAAAAAAATATATAATATATATATATATATATATATATATATATATATATATATATATATATATATATATATATATATATATATATATATATATATATATATATATATATATATATATATATATATATATATATTATTAAAGGTTAAACAAAAACCAATTCAGTAAATCTTTTCTAATTAATCTTCAATGATCAAATTCAATATTTATAATTAAACCGTATAAGATTATTACCAAATGATTAGCAAAAAACCCTTATACCTCCTACCACAGATTGTTATACAACACTCTTACTCGTATTGATTACCCTCATAAGTACCAACTGTTCCTTAAATTTGTTCAATAATACAACCGTTTAAAAATAAGGCCATACATACCCCAAAAATTATACCATAATAAATATGTTCTTTCGATAACCTTTAAAGCTTTGGGTGGATTTTATCCCTTATGTCCAAATTCCAGTCTTAAAATTTTAGTAAGGTACCGGTAAAGGTTAATGATGTTCACTCAGACAGAGAAGGTATTAAGAAAATCGTATGAAAATTGGGGAGGTGTTTTTAATAAAAAATCCAGTTCAAATCTAAAGGCTATTCACATGACATTCTTTAAGACATTCATCATCAGCTGATCAAATTCAAATGCTTCGACGATAATGAACGAAAAACCCACCGTTTCGAACCCCCGGCAAAAATTACGGTGGGGTATGCCAACCGCCACAAACGTTTTTTCCTAAAATCGGGTTTTTTTTAAAATGGTTTTTTTTAAACAACAACTTTCGCCCATTTAATACGGTCTTAGCGACTTTTTTTTTTTTGAGAAAACTTACCTAGTTTAATTTAACCCCCTATTTTTATATCTGATTTCTATTTTTGTGTGGTTTGTTTTTTCTCCTTTGCGTATTTTAAAAAGTGCAATTATAGAAAATTTTAGACAAATTATAAATAAATACCACGTAAAAATTTGTAACGGGAAATTTAAAAAACCCTTTTTAAAAATTCAATTATTAAAAAATGTTGAACAAATAATAAAATAATCTCACGAAAAAAAAACAGCAAATTTTAATAGACTAAAAAAAAGTTTAATTAAAAAAAAAAAGTTTTAAACCATTATAAAAAAACCACCTAATAATATAAAAAAACAGCAAATAAACTTTAAAAAACGTGCAATCAAAAAAAATAAGACAAATTATAAAATACTACCTATATAATAATATAAAAAAAAATAGACTTATTTAACAATATTACATATTTTCCCCCTTTACGTATAATATTTCTAAGGGGGTTTTATATGGGACAGATTCGACTAATATGTTTTTAAAAATTGATTTGCATTAAATTTAAAAGAAAACCCTTTATGGCTTTATTTTTTCATCTAACCTATCCTGTATACTTTTCAGAAAAATATTTTACCTTATCGGGGGGGGGTCTGAAGGTTAGGGCCCATTTTGCGTGCTTATAGAATGGGTAGGTAAAAACCAAAACCCCAAAAATTTGGTTATTTTTTTTTTCGAGAAATCCCGTCAAAATGGGGGACGCTTATGAACCGAATAGTTTTTTGCATTTAGTATCAGACTTGCGCCCCGAGGTCTGGGGGGAAAACCCTTGAAGATGTTTTTTGGTTTTAAACTTTTTTAAAAATTTTTAACTTAATATTCAAAAATTGCAAAAAATTAAAAAAAAACATTTTACGCGAATTTTAAAATTTAAAATTTTGAATAAATTTTTTTTTCAAATCTCTTGCAACTCTTTCAATCTTTTTTTAAAAAAATTAACCAATTTAAAAAAAAAAATTTCGTTTTGTAAGTTTTAATGAAAAAAAAAAAATTTTTTTTTTAATTTCTTGCAATTTTTTATAAATAAGTTATAAATTTAAAAAAATTTTTTAAAAAAAAAAAGACATCTTGACGGACGGGGAACCCCACGGACTTCTGCAAAAAGTCGTTCTCTCCCTTAAAACTTTTTGTTATCGCGTTCACGTACAAACTATTTGGTAGATAAGCTTTCCCCCCATCTTTAAGGGGAAATTTTGGGGTTTGTTCCTTTTACCCCCTAAGGGCCGGGGGAGCCCAAATTTTGGGTGCCTCAAACCCTCTCGTTAGTTTGTCCAATTTCTAAAACCAACATTTCAATAAGGTAAAAAAAAAAAAAAAATAGTAATTATTTGCAAGTGGCGTCAACCCTTTTTTTTTGGCCACAGGTGAAAAATTAACATTTTTTTTTTTTTTTTAATTTGCTTGTTTTTTTTACGGGCATTTATAAAAAAAAGTTTAAAAAAAAAATAAACATTTCGATAGCTTTTTTGCCTTTAAAATTTGAAAAAGTATTGGTTTTTTGTTTTTGGATAAAATTTTATCTTTTTTTTAAGTTTTTGATATTTTTTTTTTTTAATACATAAAAAAACGAAAAATTTTTTAAAAAAAAAAATTACAAATGTTAGTTTATTAACTAAAAAGTCAACTTTAAAATTTAAAAAAAAGGTCTGGGGCCAGATAGCGGGAAAAAAAATAGATTTCTATTTTTTTCTTTTTTTGATTTTTTTTTGTATAATATGTTTTTAAAAATCTTAAAAAAAAAAGGAAAAAAATAAAAAAAGGGGAAATACAATGAGAAAAAAAATTATTTTTTTTTAAATTATTTTTTAAAAAATAAGATTTTTTAACTTTAAAAATTTTTTTTTTAATTGAAATTTTTTTTTAATTTTTCCCAACCCCCCCCCTGAATTCCTAAAAAACAAAAAATTTAAAAAAAAAAAAAAACCATCAATTCATTTTTTTTAGGGGCCAAAACGCCGCTATTTATCCCGGGGGCCCCATGGACTGCCCGGGGCATCACTTTTTTTTAAATTTAAAAAACCCAAAAATTAAAAAAACCTTTATAACGATCATATCATATATTGAAACAAAAAAGTTTTCTGCCACATTTTTTTTTCCTTTTTTTAGCCCTCCCATTTTTTAAAAAAAAATCCCTTAACACACAAAAAAATTTTTAAAATTATTCATCTGCTAAAAAAAGACATAAAATCGCCCTCGATGTCCCCCGGGGATCCTATGTTTTTTGGTTGCCAAGATGTATTCATAATCTAGGTTTCTTTTTTTCCCCCAAAAAAATTTTTAATTAAAAAAATTAAAAAAAATGAAAAAAAAATAGGGGTTTTTTTAAAATTTTGGCTTTTTCATAAATTAGGGGGGAAAAAAGGGAAACAATGGGGGGAAATATTTTAAAAAAATAAATATTTTTTCAATAACAAAAACAAAAAAAAAAAAAAAAATTGGGGGTTTTAATATCTTTCCCTCGTTTGTCGATATAATTAAAAAAATTTCCAAAAAATTTTTTTAGTTTCGTTCGTTAGTTTTGATGCCATCCTTTAAAAGAAAAAAAACTTGAAACAGCAGGTATGAACCCTTTTTTAATCAAAAAGTATCATTAATCTACAAAAATTTTCTTTTAAAACCAAGACAAAATTTTCCCCGGGTTTTATGGGCAAGTGGGGTTTATTATGGGAACCCCCTGTTAACACGCAGCCAAGTCGGGCAAATTTTTGGGGTTTTCATAAAAATCCAAAAAAGCATGGGGTTTAAAACCATTCTTGAACCGGAACAGGGCAAATTTATTGGGGAAAAACAAAATCAAGAGGGTCAATCGAAGTAATCAAAGGGTAAAAAACCGGGGGAAAGAAATGAAAAGAGCAGAAAGAAATAAAAAAACCCAAAAAAAAAAAAAACTTAAAATTTATCTTGGGGTTCTTTTTATACTTTACGAAAACAAAATTTCATCCCCTAATAAATTACCCAATAACAAAAAATTTAGAAAAGCTCCCAAAAAAAACATTTTTTAAAAAGACCCCAAAAATTTAATACCAAAAATTTCATAAACCCCCAAAACGGGCAATCGTTTTTTTAAAATTTTATCAAAAAATTAAAGTAGCAATTTGATAAAAATTTTTAAATAGTAAAATTCTTACCTTTTTCCAAAACTTAACGAGGGGCTATCCCCCCAAAAGACATTAACGAAGAAAAAAGGGTTCCCCTTTTAATTTTTTCCCGTGGTATAATCCTTTTTTAAAAGACATAAATTTCCCAAAAAAATTTCGGATAACGTGACATTTCACTCCGAAACAACGTACTACAATTACTTTTAAAAAACGGGGGAAAATTTCCAGGCATTTTTCAACAATCCCCAAAACAAGGGTTGAAAATTAACTTTTAGAACATTTTTCCGGGGCCATCTCTTTGGGGTCAGCAGGGAGAGAGAGCTTCCCCTTTTTTTACACCAGCGGGGGTTTTTTTGTCCGGGGGTTAACCTTGGAGTACCAACCCCCTTGATACAAATTTTCCAAACCCCCCGACCCCCTTTGCTGGTTCGTTGCCAAGACGGGAAAAATAAACAGTTGTTCGTTCAACTTCGATCTTTTCAAACGTCAAAACATTAACCCCAAAAAAAAATAAACAAAAATAAAAATTAGCTCAATAAAAAAAATTCCCCTTAATCTAGGAAAAAAAAAGGCAATCAAAATAGTCTTAAAACCCCGAGAGAAAATAAAATCAAAAAACCCCTTAAAAAAATTTAAAAAAAATGGAAAAATTTTTAAAATATCCCTTGCGCTCCAGACAACAGAAGTTTTGAAAAAAAAAAAATGATGGGCTCAACTGCTCCCTTATTTCAAGGTATTTACATACAAAGGTATTTATAGATAAAATGATGCATATATACAAATAATATTGTTACGTTGAATTTTTGCAACGTAACAGTGCAAAAAAAATAACAGGAGGCTTAAAAAACGGATCTTATAAAAGGCAGCCAGCCATCACAAGGGCACTTAAACCCAAGGAAAGGAACTGAGGAATGCAAAGAAAATTTTTAAGTTCTGGGAGAACGCAGCAGGGTAACTTTTTTGTGGGTACCACGACATCGAAAATGGAAGGCAACAAAAAACCGGATGAGTTAGCGAAACAGGGATTATCCACACCATACTTTGGACCAGACCCTGCCCTTGAAGTGACTAAAACCACAGCACGAGGGCAAACCCGGGAATGAATCCGAAACAAAAAAGGCACAAAAAGCCCAAGAGGCTAGGAAACAGAATATTAAAAAAAGGTTTAGCCCTCTAATGTTAAAAGCCGACATTTCCTAGAATTTTCAAACCAATGGGAGAGGTCTCTTTAAAGTACCAAGTATCCCCTTTTACTCCCCTAAACGGTAATACAGTTTTAGAGAGAAATGAAATGCCTACAACTTCGGAGTTTTTAAGAAAATTAAAAATATCTTTTAAATCTTCTGAAGGTTGTCACCAAAATGATGTAGGGGAGTGAAAGGAACACGTATCTTTTAAGTCAAATAGAAGCAACAAAAAAAAAAAAAAAGAACTATAATTACATTTAAAACCCAAATATATTGTAGTGTGTGTACCTGATTGTTTATAAACATAAATATACCCAAGCTAACGTTGACGTACTTAACTGTAGTGGATTCCAAAAGGGCTTTAGGTAAAATAATTCTATTCGATATTAAAAAGAGCCAATATGTCATTTTTTACTTTAAATACAAAATAATTCTTTAAGCACTTTCATACCTGTTTAAAGTAATGACAATCCATATGAATGGATTTGAATAATGTCAGTTAAATTATAAAAAATAATTCTGTTATCGCTAAAACTCCCCAGAAGTCTTCATATCAAAGTAAAGAATGATTTAGTGCCCTAAAGGCGTCATTGCAAAGTTCCTGTAGGAACAGAGGGAACACTGACTGAGGCCATTAGTTCGGGCTCTTTAACAATATCCACTGTTTTGCCATAAATAACGATGAAAATTTTTTACATAACGTGGGTCAATGTTCCTTGCTTCATTGTCCATAAAAAATAATGAGACAAAATAAATAACTACATACAGTGAGGAAATAAAGTCCCCCCCCCCCTTTAACTTTTGAACCGTTGGGTATATTGCGATGAAGTTTGGCGCGGTGTTATATCAAAAATTTTTCTTTTTTTTAATTAAAATGACAACTTTAATGCCAAAATGACAGCTGTGTTGGTTTCCATTATTTTTTCTTAAATGAAATAGTAGGCCCTGCGACACCTTATTTTGAAGGTCTTTTTTTGCTCAAATTCAACCTCCGATTTTGAAAACATTTGATTCATTTATTTTGAAAATGGCGACCAAAATTTATTTTTTGATTATTTTTTGAGTTTAAAACCTTGCCGGTAACAAAAAACATTTTAGGTAATAACTAATACAAAACTAATTAATTAGTTTAATTAATAACTTTTTTTAATTATTAACTAATTAAACAAATTTAAAAATTAACAAATTAGAACTAATAGAAAAATAAAAAAAATGGAAAGAAGAAAAAAATGTCAAATATTTACTTTAAAAGATGTTGAAATGTCCACCTTGGACCCTTTGAAAATGAACATCCTGTTGGAATTCTTCCTCATTATGCAGGGTTGCGGGGTTTTCCCTGCACATCGGGTACGTTGTCAAGGTGATCTAGAGAATCAGGAGCTGTTTTATAAACTTGAGACTTGACGTTTAAAAGAAATAATCAAGGGTGTCAAGTCCAGTGAGCAAAAGGCCACTCTGTCGGACCCGGCGACCAATCCACCTATTCGGATAGGTTATCGGTAATTTTAACATTTCTGAAAAAAAATGAGGCGGGGGCCATACTGTTGAAACGTAATTTCTAATTGAAATTTAAATGGATTTTCAGCAACAAATCCTTCAATAAGTGGAGTAATGGTGTCTTGAAGCATTCGAAGATATTTGGGGGTGTTTAAATTTTCTTCCAAAATATGGGATTTTTAATATAATCCCCAAAATGCACGCCCAAACTTTAATTTTTGAGGAATTTCACTATGTCCTTCGCGAAACAGATGGGGGTTTTCATCACTCCAAATGCAATTTTGGTTACTATTCCATTCAGAAAAAAGGTACTTTCATCCTTTAAACAAATATTTCTCAAAATAATTGGGGTTTTCTTCAATCTTTTCCAAATCTCTCAAAAAACTGTAATCGCCTTGACATCTTCTGTTAATTCGTGGACAATTCTCATCTTGTAGGGAGGAATTTATTATTTTTAAAATTTTCTTAACGGAAGAACGAAATATTTATGTCAGCCGTCATTAGTATTTTGCCGGGAGAAATACCATTTCGGCTAGGACCTGCACTTTAAATTTTCGGGAATTTTGGGCCTTCCAGATCTTGGGGCATCTTTTACCTTACCAATACTTGAAACTTTGACAGCAAAATTTTCCCGATATTGGCCGTCGGGAAAGCGTTCGTTTAAAGATGCAATTGCATTGGATAATTCCGGATTAGCCTCGCAAAAGATGATAACTGCTTCAATTTTTTCTTCTAAGGGGCGCGCCACAATTAAGTATTTTGAAAGTTTTGAAACAACTTCATTTTACGTTTTAGAATGACAAATATCGGTAACCAAAGCACTAACTAATAATTTTTTGCATGTGAAGATAAAAAATACTTACCTACCTTCCGAAGATACGCAAGGAGTTCAAATTTAAATGGTCGCCATTTCAAAAATAAATGTTTTCAAAATCCGAGGTTTAATTAAAATAAAAACCTTAAAAAAGGGGGGTGTCGCAAGACCACTATTCCATTAAGAAAATAATGCGAAACCATGCCCAGCTGTCATTTTGACATGTAAATTTTGCTTTCAACTAAAAAATAGAAAATTGTCTGATAAAACCCGAAATTTCGCAATATCCCAACGGTTCAAAAGTTAAAGGGGGGGCGACGGACTTTATGTCCTCACTGTATTTAAAAATAAATTACGATACTGAAAATAAAGCAATGAAATGAAAAGTGTTACGTATATTGATATATATTTTGAGTGTAACATCACATTTTTTGTGCTACAGTTTAAAATAAAAAAAAATGTAATTGCTTTAAACAACAGATGATTTATTAAAGAAAAGTTAAGTCTATGTCGGGTATCCCAAGATAGCGAAATATATACTATACTTCGGAGGCAAGGCCGCTTAAAATGTAAATTTTGGGCACCAGGTGTTTTTTTTATAATAGTAGTCTAAACTTTAGGATTTAATAAGTATTAGCCACTCTTTTCTTTCTTTAAGTGTGTCAAGGATAATAGTTTAAGCAATATCATATAAAATAAAAAGTTAACAAGTGTTGCTGTTATTTTGGCTTTTAATTGGAAACTGTACTTAAAAATTGTTATTCATAATTATTTCTTTTGTAACGTTTGTAAAATTTTCTCGAGAAAATTTGCGTTAAAACTACTGTATAGCGAATAACGTTTTTTTTTTCATCTTGAACAGTGCCTTAAGGCAGGTATTAATATGTAAATTAAAGATTTAGAGGTCTGGATATGAAAAATACCTTGGCAGCCAGCAGGTTTTACAGTCACAGATACTCTAGAGTTTAAGGAGCAAATAAAATGGGAATTTTGGGTCTTCTTCGGGTGGACTATAAAGAAATGCATGGAAGTGTCATTTCGTGTTGCTCTATTATGAGCTGATTGGAAAGCAATGTAATGACAAATTTTTTAAAGAGAAAGCTTGAAAATACCTATAAAAGGAGGACCCTTTCTCTACAGCTCGTCGATAGCTAAGAGGAGAAATTTTTTGTGCAAGATTGAGGTCATTGACCATGATCCAATGAGTCTTGATAATTACCCTAAATGGTGGAGCGATTCCGAGTCCATCGTGTCGTTTTTTTTTGGCGTAGAACCCCATCAAACCTGTTAGGTTTCTTTGAGTATTCACCGGGGGCATGAAACGGTTTTTTGACATTTTTTTTGGGGTCGATTTTTTTTTAAATTTAAAAAAAGATTTTTTTTTAATTAAAAAAAATTGATTTTTTTTTTTTCCCCCCCCCATCCCCTTTTAAAATATCAAAGATCCGAAATTTTTTTGGTAAAAATTAAAACCCCACTGTAGCGCTTTTAACCTTATAAAGGGGTTTTGGGACAATTGCCTTTCATTCCTCTAAAAATCCAAAAAAATAAAAAAAAAAATTTTTGGATTGAAAAAATTTTATAATCGATAAACTTTTTTTTTTTGAAAATATTTTCCTTTGGGGAAAAAAAAAAAATAATTTTAAAAAAGTTTTTGAAAAAAAAAATTTTTTTTCCCCCAGCGTATCGTTTGGCAACAGCGATTTTTTTTTCGGGGGTAAAAAAAATTATCGGGGCCCCAAAAGCCCCCGATGCGGATAGCGTGCATTAAGTAATACATTAGTAGTGGTGGGTCGGGGAAAATTTGGGGGGGTGCTGTATGTATTTAAAATTTTAAAAAAAAAGGGTTTAAAATTTGTAAGAAAATTTGTAAATGGATACAAATCTGTTTTACAAAGACCAGAACAGCTATTAATTCTCAAAAACCCCTGGTCGGGGGACCACCTTCACAAGTGGTCCGCGGAGAAATTTTACTAGTACGCGGAAATTTTAAAAACCGCAAAAAAAATTTCTTTTAAAAAAAAAAAATAATAACTATTTTTTTGGGCCCGGGCCAAAAAAAAGGTTGGGGAAAAACCCCCACCTAGTACGGGGTTGTTATCATTATTTTTTAAGTGCTAAAAAAAAACAGGACAATCTAGAAAAAAAAATTTTTTGTAAAAAAAATGATTTTTAAATGGCGAAATTAAAATAAAATATCCAAAAAAATGTCGTAAAACTTACACAGATTCTCAAAACTATTATCATAATTTGCAAAAAAGACAGTGGCGACGCGCCGGTCCTTCAAATTATTGTGACCCTAAACTTAAATGCGATAGTTTTTTAAATTAGAAAAAAATTTTTTTTTCAGCAATAGTAAAAAAAAAATGAAAAAAATTTTATAAAAAATCCAAACCCCAATAATTTAAATATTATTAGGTTTTCCTTTTTTAGTATAGTTGGTACCTTTATTTAGTTTATATTTTTAAAAAAACAAAAAAAATTTTTAATTTTTTCCCTTTTTTAAACCTTTTTTTGGTATTTATTTTTTTAAAAGTACTGAATCTTTTTAGGTAGTAAAATACCTAACAAAAAAAAAAAAAAAAGCCGCCAGGAATGGAAACGACTTAATGATATCTAAATTTACGTGGGGGATAAAAATTTTTGCGTTTGATGAGAAATATCATAAATTATGTTACAGCCACTCTCTCTGAAAGAAACATAAAATTTTCCCAAAAAAAAGGGAAAACGGGGGTTTGAACCCACGAAAAAAAATTCGACAAAAAATTACCTTTTTCGAGTATTGGTAGTGATGTTCAGAAAAGATTTTTTTTTCCCAAAAAAAAGTCCAAAAAAATTTTAAATTTATTAAAGGCTGCCATAATATTTTTGCAATGGCTTTTTTCAACCCCAAAAATTAATTTCCGGGGTGTACTTGTGAGGAAGAACTAAAATGTTGTAAGGGGGAAATTTTGTTTCCGCAAATCATTATTAAAGATTTTGGGGAAATGGATTAAATTTACAAAAGTATTTTAAACCCCAAAAACTAACATTTACATTTTGGGTCTGTAAAAAA
>JAHBCN010010234.1:0-32323 GCA_019359885.1 Listronotus oregonensis | reverse complement strand
TCCATTCTGGTTTTTTAAGTTCTTAAAAACATAATTTTTTTAAATAAACAATCACCTTAGTTATAAAACCGTAACCTTCTTAAAAAAATTGCATTGTTGCAAGAAAAATCCATCTGTTATTTACTATGTCCCACAATCTGACAAATTAGAAATATACTACAGGGTTTTTTTTTTTTTTTTTGGATCTTTTCTATGTATCTTTTAAACTTTATATTATCTAATATGACAGTTTTGGATTAAATATTGTATTGAATACGTGTTTCTGTACCCACGATATCCCAGCTACATTTGCTGATTTTTAAGAGTAAGCAGACATGTTGTGACTTGTACCAGTAATGGTGTTGTAGTTTGTCATGTAAATGTCCAAAGTTTTTTTTAAAAAATTTTAAAAAGCTGTATTTTTGGATCTGAAAAAAATTGACATTGTATGTGTAACGGAACATTGGCTATCGAACAGTGATGTGGCCAGTGTAAATTTTCCCAAAATTTTTTTCCTCTTTTTTTTTTTCCCCGAACAAGTTATCGACATGGTGGATGTGTTTTTAAAAATTTTGGCCCGGGGGGAAATTTTAAAACCAAAAGAGTCAAAGGGTAAAAAAACCCCTGTTTGAAATGTGTAGCAAACTTTCTTCAAATCCCCCATTTTTGGTATAGATCTCTAAAATAAAGTTTTTTTTTTTTTCCGGCAAAAGGGTTTTTTTGGGGGTCCTCAGCTTATTTGATTTTGCCGGTGATCTAAATTTAAATTTTTTTCGGAAACCTCGAATAGGAGATCAGTTCTGTGCGACATCTTTAGTTCTTTCGGTTTAGTTTTTACAACATGTATGCCTACTAGAATTGCTGTAACCGGTTTGGTGAACAGTGTGTCAGTGCAATTGATTATGCCCACCTTTCTCCCAAAACCAAAAATTATAAGTCTAGAATAGTAAATCCTCACTTGGGGATCATCTTGCTCATGTAATAAATGTTTTTAAATGTTCTAATACTTCAAACGAAAACACTGACCCCCTCGAACGCAGACTAAGTAGAAACCTTAGTCCTCAAAATTTATCCGTTTTGGGGCAATGACTTGGGGTCCACGGACTGGGTTGAGCTTATTGGAGTTTTCAAACATAAATGACGCTTGGTCTGATTTCATGATACCCTCAATTATTTTTTAGACTGTAATTGCCCTTTAAGATTGAGCAGGCCCGTAAATTATTCAAAAGTTAAATCAAATAAGTGGTACGGACCACATTTAATTCAGCAAAGGAATGAATTGGGTGGTTTTTTTACTTGCAGAGTCACACTGAATGCGCTGAGAAAAAAGGGAAATTTTATGGGGGAAAAAAAGGGGGGGAAAATAGGATAAGTATTATTAAAGCAAAACAGAGCTACTATAGACTAAAAATAAATAACGCTTCAAATAAAACAAAAAAGGGAAAAGGGGTTTTGTAAATGAGAGGTTAAACAGAAATAACAAAAAAAAACAAAATCCAACATTACTTTACGCATAGGAACACGATGACTACTAGTTGTCAACAAATATCTGATCATTTTGTAGAATATTTTAGCTCGGTTAAAACACAAAATTAGTAGCGGCTTACGGTCAGAATGTATCACTGCCTCCTACCAATAAAAGTCTATACAACTAGCATTGTCATTCTTGACATTACCCAAGAGAAAGTTATCTCTATCATTAATTTTTAAAAGAATAAACCTTCCTCAGGATTCACAATTTTAAATTTCCCCCAAAGTTAAAAATACTAGTAAATTGCGTCTCACTCCCTCTTACTTACTTAATTAATGGATCTTTACATCGGGGCTTTTCCACATGTATTAAAACTAGCAGTAGTAACACCACTTTACAAAAAAGATGATCCGTTCAATCCGGCTAATTATAGACAAATAGCTATATTAAGTATTTTTTCCCGGTTTTTTTAAAAGTTTCTTTATGAAAATTTAATCAATTTCCTAAATTTTAATAAAATAATAACCCCTGCTAACATGGTTTTAAAAAATAAATAAATTTGGGGAAAGGCTTCTTATGATGTATTGAATTTTTTAATATAGTAAATTTTGATAAGGAAAAAAATGTGTTATGCTTTTTTTTTAAACCCCTTTGATACAGTAAATAGGGATTTTCTATTAACAAAATTGTTTAATTTTTGGTATAAGAGGAACTGCTTTAGCATTTTTTAGTTCGTATATGTAAAATTAGAAGTATGTGTGTAAAATATAAAAATACTGAATCTTGTAATAAGGATGTGACAATGGGTGTGCCTCAGGGATCGGTTTTAGGGCCTCTTTTGTTTATGTTATATATTAACGATCTGCCCGAATATATAAGTAGGGGAAAATTAACCATGTTTGCGGACGATACAACAATTACGTTATCGGGGCTCCTGATGAGTTATTGAGTATTGTTAAGGATGCATCTGATGAGTTTAAAAAACGGTGCCAGCGTAATCAAGCTTATACTGAATTTTAAAAAAAACCTTTTTTTTTAAAATTTTAAAAAAAAATTGTTCCAAAAAGGGGGTTTCGAATGTTGGTAACGAATAAAATAAATTTTATAACATGTTTGAAGTTTATTTATGGCACTGCGTAGCTGAACAGTGTACAATTATACGTGAAATCAAAATCTGCTAAATAACCACCACGACTTCTGCACAATTCTTTTTTTAAAATTTCCAAAATTACTTCTAAACACATTTCGGGGGGTTTGTCACGAATTATTCGTGTAATTTCTTGTTTCAATTCTTGAATGGTTAGGGGATTGTTTTCGTAAGCTTTTTTTTTCACATACCCCAAAAAATAATCTAGCGGCGTCAAGTCGCAAGTTTTTTAATTTTTACGTCCCCTTTTTTTGAGATAATCCTCCTTTCAAACCGTGTACGCAAAAAACCCCAATGTTTCTCGTACTGTATGGCATGTCGCCCCATCTTGTTGGAACCATATATTGTCTACATCCACCCCCTTTTATCTCATCCCATAAAAACATCAATCATTTTCCCCAAATCGCTCTCCGTTTACTGTAACAGCTTGTTCGTCTTCATTTTCAAAGAAATACGGACCAATTATACCCCCAGCCCAAAAACCGCACCAAACTGTTACTCGTTGGGCATGCATTGGCTTTTCGTGAATCTGGGATTTTCATTGCCCCAGATACGACAATTTTGTTTATTTACGTAACCGTTTAAATGGAAGTGAGCCTCGTCACTAAAAATGATTTTATTGCAAAAATTATTGTCCTCTGCCTTTCTCTGTAGGATCCAATTGCTAAAAGCACGACGTTGTCCATGATCGTGTGGCTTTAGCTCCTGAGTAATTTGAATTTTATAAGGATGCAGACCTAAATCTTTTTCAAATTCGCCACGTTGAAGTTCGGGGGATGCCCAAATGTTGTGAACGTCTTTCAACAGACATTTGTGGATTTTCAGCCACACTTTCCCATTTCTGGGAATATTCTCAACGGAACGAGCTGAACGTTCCCGTATTTTTGTTTTAATATCTTGCACAGATCCGGTAGTTTCAAATTTATGCACTATTTTGCGAATAGTTGCTTCTGAGGGACGATTGTGTACACCAAAGTAATCCCGAATTCGCCGATATGTGGCTCTCACAGAAGACCCATTTTGAAAATACGTTTTTATAATGTAAACACGTTGTTCGACAGTATAGCGCCCCAATGTTAAAATTGCACTGAATTCCCCCCAAAGCAATAAAATCCGAATTACCAAAAAAAAAAAATTAGATAAGAAGAGTAGGAAATAAAAACATTCAAACCTCTTGTTGGAATACCCTTTATAAAGAGACCCATTTCACTGGGGGTTGGGTTTTTTACCACAAGCAAAGTTTTTGGGGGAATTGGCGATGACAACCTAAATTTTAACTGTCATATCGAGCATTTTGTAAAAAGCTAAATTCGGCTTTTTATGCCATTTTTCCCCAAAGAAATCTTCTTTTTTGGGATAAGTGGTTTAATAACTATGGGGTTATTCGCTTGTATACAGTCATTTGTCAAACAATATAGTAACTTGGGGGGAAAGGGTTTTTGGGAAATAAATCGTGTTTTTTTTGGACAAAAACCCCAATCCGCTTGATATTTGGTCTGGCTTCATTAGAGTCCTGTAAATCCACGTTTAAGGACAATAAAATTCTAACGTTTTATAGTATATATGTTTTGAAGTGTGTACTGTTTGTGAAACAAAATTACCCTTGTTTTTTGGGGACCTTGGTCAAGGCCATAATTATAACACGCGTAATGGCCATGTTCTCAGTAGCCTCATCATAGAACTGCATTTTTTTAAAAAATCTCCCCCTATATAATTTTATTGTTTTTTCAATAAGTTGCCCCAACGTTTAAAGGTATTACCCATTTTGAAAAAAATTTAAAAAAAATAAACGTTTTCTTACAAATAACACCTTTTATTCTTTAAGTGAGTAATTTAAAAATTTTAAAAGATTATGTATGTTTATGTGATGAATTTTTGTTTATTCTTTTTTTTTTTACAAATTTGTATGGTTTACTTTTTTTAATAGTTTTTAACTTTTTATTTTAACTTTAGTTTTATACGTATTGATATACGTTATAAGTTTTATATTTATATCCTATATTTAAATGCTTTTAATTTAATTTTAATTTGTGTTTCAACTTTTTTACTTACGTTGTTTATCTCTAGATTATTCTTAAATACTACATATGACGAATGTTGTATGACATTACTTGATTACTTTATATTTCTTATTTATTCAAATATTTGGGGTTATTGACGACACCGATACTGTTAATCAGTCCTATGGCTAATAAATACATTTCATTTCATTTCATTTTCTTTCATTATTACATAATATAAGTCACTGCCTACGGCCTCGAGGGCTAAACTTTTCTCGCGTGTTTTGTATAAACAACACATAGTACCATAAATAGCTATTTTTTTATTATGTTTTCAATATTAATAAAATTACTCTAAAAATATGTCGCCTTGTTAGTGTCTTTTTACGTACATAAAGAACTATACCTAGAATGATCAAAAAAGGTCCAAGTAAAGATCTATCAGGCTAGCAGGGGTAAATTAGCAAAACTCGATAAAATAATCACTGGAATTTGTAGCTAATAAGTTGCTAAAATGAGGATTTTGTTGCTCAAGCCAATTTCGAAAAGTCGAAATTACTGCTATACTGATATAAGGATAGCAGAAATTTTTGATAAATCGTTAATTACCTGTCGACTGTATCCAAGGAAGTTTTAAACGTGTATGGAAGCCCAATGCTATGGCCCATTTGATAAAAAAAAGCCCCGCCCAGTATAAAAAAAACCCCGTCAGACTTGGCCTTGCCGATTCTGCGCAATAACAAAATTTGAAAAAATTTTAAAAGGGCCCACTTACACACTGATAAATCAATGTGCAGTTAGGCAACACATTATATTTTAAACCTTTTTTAATGAAACGGCACGGGGGCGTATGATATCCGCGCTGTACCATCCACCAACCTTTTGGCCTCGTCTCTAAAAAGCCATTTTCGTTGTGGTTTGTGCCCTTTGCGCCGTATTAGTTTCGATTGTTTTGCCTTGTGTGATTATATTTTGTGGTTGCAGGATTTTTTTTGGATTGATAAAAACATTTTTATTTTAGTGATTAGTGTTTATTTAATTGTGACTATAATTTTGTGTTTATTGTTTGTTACTTAATATCGTAACAAAATGACTGGAGGTTGTATGGTTTTTTTTTTAAAAACCCGGGGTCTTCCCGGTTTTTTTTTACTTTAGGTAAGTATTTTTATATTTAAATTAGGTGTTTCTTATGAGACGTAACGTTAGGTAACCGAATAAATAATAATACCTATATCAATTATGAATAAAAAAAAAATAAAATATTCATAGGAAATAGCAGTGGGAAAGTAAGGCAATCTTAACTATCTTTTAGATGATTACCACAAAGTTTGTGTTTTCTGTGGTTTAAAAAAAAAAGAAATAAGCTTTACATTTAGGTACATTTATTTCATTTAACAATTTAGTTTAAAATTTTTTTAAAAAAACGTGTTTTATTTATTTAAAAAGATTTTTGGTAAAACTACAAAACTCCCGAAAATATCCCCAAACCTTTAAATAGAGGGCTGTAAAGTATTTTTTCCATATTTATCAAGATATAAAATCCAATATTACATAATAATTTTAAATATTCTACAGTGATATCGTTGAATAACCAACAATTTTGTGCAAAAAAAAAAATGAATGTTTAAATTTGACATATGGTGATGTTAACTTTATAGATAGTAACCCCAAAAATTTGGAATTGGGGCCCGACCCACTACTTATTGCGCAAACTCCGCATTGCCGACCCCCCCCTTCCCGCTGCCCTGCACGGCTGGACAATTTTGTTCTACAGTAATGGGCTTCCATACACCTTTTTAAATTCCTTGACTGTATCACACGATTTTGTTGCCATAAATTAGCAATATCAAATTATCAGATTCTTTTTTTATTTTTTAGAAAACATGCTACCTTGAACTTAACCACGTTATCAACGGCTGTGATTTTGTTGCTGTGCAAACAAGCACTCAATTGCTGTTATAGTACAAGATACAAAATATTTTCTAATGATCCACCGATATTTTTTTATATTTTTCAATTTTTCCGTTACATGCTACTAAAGCATAGAGTCAATGAAAAATATCATAAAAATTTGATTACATTTTTCCAAATTATGTGAAAATTTATACACCGTGTTCAAAATTAAGTCGGCACTATTGCTAACTTTTTTATTATACGAGATACAAGTTAGGTTAAATTAGCAAGGTTGTGTACATGTTTACGCTGATTACAATGACGATCATAGAAAAACAAATGAAACAGATTTACGAGTTATTCCCAAAAATATACTTTTTTAAAAAAACGGGATTTGTTGCGTTAATTCGATAGAGAATGTAATTTTCTATACAATTAGTTATTAAATTTTTCTAAGATGAAAAAAAGGGGTTATTTCAATTTGAATGCATTTTCCGTAACTGGACGCAGGCAGCCATGGAATTTTCAAAATCGCATTTTTTGTACAAATTATATCGTAGTACGCCATGTCAGAAACCAAATTTAAATAAAGTCCGCCATATAAAATTGGTCAAACCTTCTAATTACTTGGGTAAACAATAAACATTGTAGTTTTAGTTTTTTTTTAATAATAACGCATAACTAAGTTACATTAATAAAATACATTATTATAATGGCTATATTGGCATTATCCAAAAAATCCTTCAACACATTTCTTAGTAAATTCAGATATTGTTTGCCTGTTAAAGATCCTTTATAAAACACAGGTCCAACAATTTTTAATTCAATGAGGCAGCACCATACGTGTGGTTTGAAAGGATGATGGCGCAGGAGATTGCAATGCTCCAATAATGTTGGTTCTTTCGGTTAAACATGCCTCTATTACTAAAGTTAGTATCATTGCTTCAAAGAATTAATCGTACAAAGTTTGGATTTTCTATAGCAGCATTTACAAACCATTGGCAAAAGTTGATACGCCTTTTGTAATCACCTGGCAACAAAGTTTGCGTGGGTCTGTATTTGTGGGGTACATAATTATGTTTTTTTTTTTTAATTTTATTAATGGTTCCTTAGCATAGATCAAGTCTCTTGTGGAGTTTTCACGATAAACTTTTAAATATGCCAAAACATTAATTTCTGTTTGTTGATTAATTATAAAGGTTTTGTAATTTCTACGCTTAAGAAACACTTTTGTTTGATTGAAACTTTCGATAAAGGAATAAAAAATATCTTCTTTTTGGCATATTTCTTTCTGGAAATAGTTTCACTCTAAAGCCTGATGCCATTTTTTTTGGCAAATTATGTAGCATTCTACCTATCAAACTTCTCCAAATGACAGCATTTTAAACAACAGTAGCATAAATGAACTGTTGCCTTATGATTTACTAGTTGTCACTAAAACATCATGGCGGATACACATGTTATCTTTTGTTTTTTTTTTATTTTTGTCATAGCATACTACGATAATTTGTACAAAAAATGCGATTTTAAGAATTCCATGGCTGCCTGCGTCCAGTTATGGAAAAATATATTTAACTTGAAATAACTTCGCTATTTTTTATTTTAGGAAAAAAATGTAAATAACTAATTATATAGAAAATAACATTCTCTTTCGAATTAACGTAACAAATACAGAGTGTTGCATTTAAAAAAAGTATATTTTTGTGAATAACTCGTACATCTGCTGTTCATTTGTTTTTTATTATCGTTATTGTAATTAGCGTAAAAATCTTCACAACTTTGCTGATTTAACCTAACTTGTATCTCTTATAATAAAAAAGTTAGCAATAGTGCCGACTTAATTTTGAACACGGTGTATAATTTTTACATGAAAAGCCACACCCTTTTGCATGTTTAGTAACCTAAAAACTTCATACCTACACCTCGCTGTTGACCTTTTGATTAAACAATAATTATAATCCACGAAGATGATCAAAAGGCCGCGCTTAGACAAATAATTTTAAATATACCTAAAGCTATAAACAATCATAGCATTTACCGAGATATTAGCTGTAAACAAACAAATTTCTATGTGGCTAATTTATAAAGAAAAGCACGCCCCAAAACATAAATAAACAAAGATCTACACCTCTGTACCCCATTAACATATTGACTGGGTTAGACTGGGTTACCTACAACGTTGCCAATGTTGTCCTGCAAAGACAATAAGAAATCCGTATGATTTATTGGCACATATATATATATATATATATATATATATATATATATATATATATATATATATATATATATATATATATATATATATATATATATATATATATATATATATATATATATATATAATGCCCATATGGGTAATGCAAGGTCAAGCGTGAGTTACGGTTATCAGTACGTTGTATAAAGTCAATTATTTTACAAACAAATTATAAATATTAAACAATGTCCAATATTTGATGTACTAATTATTAAATTTTTTAAATATTTAACTATTTATATTTAACTATTTAACTGTAGTATATCATTTATTCTGGATTATATATTTTAAATATATTTTAAGTGAAATGCTAAGAAAGGTGCCCAGTATTGAATTAAACAACTTCCGATACTGGAAAAAAGGGTTGGCGGCGTTCTGGCGTAAATATCTGGAAAAATATTATTTCCACAAAAAAAATGATTACTATTATTTTGAAAGAAGATAAAATTGGGAAAATTTTAAGACCAACCAGAACCGTTTAAAATAAGCAGAAAAAAGTTATGGGCAAAATAAACTCTTTTCAATTTTTGTTTAGGCTAATTTTTTAGCGCCATCTGGACTGTGTTCCTTGAAAAAAATAATCCTTTAGTCAAAAGTCAAAACAGATGTCCCTAAATAAGTCCAGTCATTTTTAGGCCTATCTGATAATTATTTTTTATTTTTTGGACTGATACATGTGGGTCAAATCTTGTTTTTTGTAAGACATTCTCAGTTTTTGGCTAGTAGCGTAAAAAGTATTTATTTTAAACAGCCAAAGTTTGTAGCCTTAATTCAGAGTTGTTTTCATTTTAATTTTTATTATTAATCTTTCATCTGTAAGGAGATATGGCCGTTTAAAACTGCATATTTTTTGTTTGCAATGGTCAATTTTTTTTTGGGTGAAATTATAAAAAAATGGTCAAAACCAATTAAAAAATTGCCATCATCGGCATTTTGGGGATAACCTTTAGTTTTTAAAAAGGTTTATTGTACGGTGTCCCAAACTGGGCGCGTTCTTATGGGAACAACCCTTTTTGAAGGGATAGAAAAAAATTGATAAAAGGCGTCGGAGCTCAAATTTAATGAGAAACTACTGGCGCTAACAAAACTTTGCTATCTCTTTTCGTTTGGCCACTAGAGGGCGTTTTCGAATTTCGTCGATTTTTTAAATGCCCCATAACTTTTTATTAATAAAGATAATTAATTTTTATAAAAAATTTCTTAAGGCACTTTTTTTCCCTAGAATTCATTGCGATAGGAGATTTTTTAAGAGGCGTTTAGATTTTCGTGCACCACCCCAAAATCATTTTTTTATATGGACCACCCTAATACTTATTTGTTTTGAAAAAACCCAAAAAATTTCCCTTTTTGATGTATCACTTGGGTTTTGTTTATCTTAAAAAACCCTTAAATATTACGATTTAAAAAAAATTTAAAATAACGTGCCCACAGAAATCAACATTGCCATGACTAATAAAATGACATAGGATGCTAACATGTTATGATTAAAACAACATATCTAAAGTTTTATGATAAAATTACACATTGTTAATATATTAAATTAATAATTATCTAAAACACAAACGACAACAACAACAACAAACCAACAATATTAACAAAAAAAACATACCTAATTCTAATATAAAATTTTATGGAATTTAATTAACGATAATAAATAAACAAAAATAAAATAAAATTATGTTAACAAATGTTTAAATTGTCTCCTATTTTGTTGTACGCAAATTCTACATCTTTTTAACTAGCATTAAAAAATTTTCTATTTTTAAAAACTCGGTTTAAACGCACTCGCAACGCCTTTCTAATTCTTTTAATTAAAATTTTGTTTTACTAAGGAAGGTCTCAATTCTACCCCAAAGAAAAAATCTAAGGGAGTCAGGTCCGTGACCTGCAGGCCATTGTATGGACCCTTGATTTCCATCCAATTTTCTCCCCCAAACTGAACATTAAGGTAATCTTTATGGTCCTTGCACAATGCGCAGGGGCACCATATGCTGGAAGAAGACTCGGTATCAGATTTATGGGAATATCTTCCAAGAATGGTTCAACTGATCCCTTAAAATATCCAAATTTGTCTAGAATTCAGCGGTTCATCATAAATGTAGGGTCCAATAATTAATCCCCCAAAATTTCCCCCCCAAAATTACTAAATTTTCCCTTTGTTGTCTGTTTGGAAAGTCGGATGGGGATTTTTGGGACCAAGTGTAATCTTTAAACCGATTAAATATGCTGCATTTACTCGTGAACCCCAAATACAATTTAAAGAAAAATTTGGTTCATTTTGTATTTTTTTTAAAAAACCACTCACAAAAACGAGTTCTTCGATCAAAATCCCCAGGAGAAGATGATGGATTTGCAGGTTCGATAGGAGGCTTAAATTTGTTTTTTTTTTCAAAATCCTGTGGTTTTGCTTCTGGATATGCCAGTCTCTCCCTTCCCAAGTTTTCTTGTGGAAGTTGTACCATTATTTTCATAAAGTCACCCAATACAGTTAGAGTTTACTTCTTGAATTTCGTTTTGAATTTTGATTTTTGAGCATAATTGCTCCTGGTTTTTTAAAAGAGCCAAAATTTTGAAGATTATGGAAAAGTCTAGAATATCCCTGGTTCCCGTTCGATTATCTTTGAAAATACAAGTTTCTTGCCGCCTGAGCATCTTTGTTGTTTATGTAATATTCAAGCATGTTGAACTTTTTCAAAATTTGCATCATTTTTTAACACTTTTCAAAAACCTTTCTTAAAAACTCATTTAAATTACTTTTTTCTGACTAAAAAAACAACCAAAATATTTAACAATATCAAGTACCACTGTCAATTCTCAACTATTCAGAAGCTGTTAAAATATTAAAACAAAAAAAACATATGCACGGCCTACTGCTTTTAGTAGCAACTTTAAATATGTGTTTAATCATAACATTTAGCATCCTCTATGTCATTTTATTAGTCATGGCAATGTTTATTTCTTAAGGCATTATTTTAATTTTTAAATCGTAATACTACTAATGGTTTTTAAAATAAACATAAAAAAGGGTACATCAAAATTTAGGAAATTTTTATCAGCTTTTCAAAATCCATAATATATAGGTTCCATATAAAAAAATGATTTTGGGGTGGTGCACGAAAATCTAAACGCCCTGTAAAAAATCTGCCTATCCCTGAATTTACGAAAAAAATGCCTTGAAGGTTTTATTAAAATTAATTATCTTTATTAATAAGAAAGATGGGCATTTAAAAAATCGACGAAATTGAAAACGCCCTCTAGGGCCAAAAAAGTTAAAAAAATAACAAAGTTTTTTTTTAAAACCCATAGTTTTCTCATTAAATTTAAGCTCGGACACCTTGGTCAATTTTTTCTATCCCTTCAAATAAGGGTTGTTCCCATAAGAACGCGTCCTGTTTGGGACACCCTGTTGAAAAATTTTTTAACTTTTGGATCAAATCCCCGTAACCAAACTTGTTTAATTCCATATTTGACACCTTTTTTGACAAATTTCAAAATATTTCAAGTTGATCTGATTTCCCGAAATTACACCCTTTATTTCAAAAAAATTTTCCTTCTTTCCTACTATATGTGCGGGAAACCCGAAACCGTCAGAAAAAGGCATCTTTACTTTCTAATAGCTTTTTGTGAATACTTGGACGAAAGACAAATCGGCCGAGTGATGATTGCGTTGTTAAATTTAGCAATGGACTTAGCAGTTTAGAATGTTTAACAATACGTCATTGTCATTGTTATTCAATAATTTTAGTAGGCAACCTGTTAAAATCTGACATTTTGTTAAACATTCTAAACCGTTGTTTATTTTTTTTAACAATTTGTAATTGACAATGGTTTGGGAAATGTCTAACAAAATGTCAGATTTTGACGGGTTTGC
This sequence comes from Listronotus oregonensis, assembly GCA_019359885.1. Taxonomy (NCBI): domain Eukaryota; kingdom Metazoa; phylum Arthropoda; class Insecta; order Coleoptera; family Curculionidae; genus Listronotus; species Listronotus oregonensis. Next base: position 19,705 of record JAHBCN010010234.1, on the reverse strand, counting down.
TGGCAAAAACATTAAAAACTGACAATGACGTTTTGTTAAACATTCTAAACTGCTAAGTCCATTGCTAAATTTAACAACGCGATCATCACTCGGCCGATAAGTTTTATTACTACAAAAAGCTTCTTCTCTATGGTATTACAGAGTTCGCTTGCAGATTTCAAGTTTCTACTCCCTATTTAAAAGTCAATAATCAAAAAATGTTCAGCTCTCCTAAACATTTCAATACTTATATAAATTTAAATACAATTGAAAACTTTTGTATATAAAAAGAAAACGTTTACTATCTACGCAATTTTTAGTATTCATATTTCAATACCTAATAACAAGTATTTGATTTGAATGACGCCATTTGGATCGATAGTATAGTCTGTATCAAAGTATACCGTGTTAGCTCTTGCCTTCATTTATGGATTATACCTGCCGACAGCAATAAAACTGCGGATAGGAAGGTATTAAAGGACAAAACATTAGGGACGGACTTTAATAATATAAAGATTTATAATTATTGTTTATTTAGGTAAGTATAATCTTAAAATTACATTAAGAAATTAAATATATGCAAAGTTTTAATAAATTTATAACTGCATTATCTATACATAATTACATTTTTAATCTAAATATCAAAATCTAATTCTGTTTTACCATCAAAGTCATCATTGAGATTAATTACAATAGGATTTATGTTGTTTTGGATAAAAATGTAAGAGTCCTCAATTTTTATAATGTGCTGTAGTGAATTTTTCCAGCTCTCAACTGGTATGTTACTAATTACATTTTTTATCAAATTTATAACACTGGGACTTAAGTAGGTGTAACATTTTCTGCTCTGATCTTTGATTTTACTTGGTTCCACAAATGCTCTATGGGGTTAAACATAAAAGTGATAGGAGGAAGCCGTAAGACAGTATGCCCAACCTGTTCAGCCAAATTATCGCATACATATTGTTTTTTAATTGCATATGAATTTAGGACTTCCAAAAGTTGCGTTTTTGTAACTGAATTCAAAATAAATATCATTTTCTAAACATATTCCTGGATTTTAGTTTTTGAACTGATAAAGCTGGGTCTTTGTGTGCAGACGGCTGTAGTAGCTTGCGTTCTCCATGACAATAACACTGTTGTTTGAAATATTTTTTAAAGATAATTTTGAAACCAGTTTTCAAAAGGTTCTGCACTTGTATCCTCATGATAATACAAGCTAGAATCCTTAATATTCTTTGCAGACAACAGCAAGCAGTTTGGGACAAATCCGTCTTCTGAACCAGCGTGTATTATGGTAATGCGTTTTCCTTCCTTTGGATACTGTGTCGTGTGTATCGAACCATGTTTCATCAAGGTAAATTATGAATCTGTTTTCTAACCTGTATCTTTTAATTTCTTAAAGGTAATTAAATCTCCAAGCGCGTAGTCTGTACGATTCCATTACTACTTGTCTTTTGTCTATTTTGCAGTATTTAAATCTCATTTTACAAACAACTCTATGGAGGGTGGCACGGCTAATATTTATATTGGTTTCGTCTTCGTCTAGCTTCTTTTTCAGTTTATCCAAGGTAGGAATAACTTCGCTTTCATAAAGACAATATATTTTCCTTCTTATTAGGTCCTGATCACTATTGCCTATACGGTAAGATTGAAAATCACTACGTTTTTTTCTTTTGTTCAATTCTTCCTATATAATAATATCCCTTATCGACGATATTGGAGATTTTGTAAGTAGACAGGTTTTTTTTAAAGCTTCTTGTTTAATTAGACCTTTACTGCTTAAAGTTTCATACACATTTTTTACAACCTGTTTTGCATCTAATGACAAATGATTTGACGCGAATATAGTTATATTCTCGTAAAACAACATTTTCGAAACGCCGAAAACGGTTATTTAACCTGCCACTAAAATATTAGCCAAAATATTTATATGTCTAATGGTCAATACTCAAGAAATACCTGGCCAATCTCCTGCCCTTATGAACAAATGGATTCACCCCAATAGCAATAGGTAATAAAATCGTTAAAGGTTTATTGGTATGGTCCGTCAAAGCTTAAACGATATACCTTGAGACAGACTATACTATTATTTTAATAAAAATAATAAAATTTTTCAATAGACCAACGTGATCCCTTTCAAGTTTTTTTTTCTGGCATTTAAAAGTGTAATATGTATATTTTTTGTTAATTTAAAAATTTCCCTTGTATTCAAATAAATGTCTACAAAGTAAAACAAACGATTGTTTTTTAATGAATATTAAAAAAGCGATTATGATTATTTTTAAAAGTCTATATCTGGTTTAGTACTATAACAAAACTAATTAGTGCTGGTTTGGCAGTTTCATTAAACCAAGTAAAACGAAGAAATGAGTGAAACTTCCATCAAGCAATATTTCAAGGGTAAGTGTATATTTTGTCGTCATTTATTTGCTTGAATTAAACAGGCCCACAAAGTATATCGTTATGGCTTTTGACGGAACATACCCCAATAAACCTTTAACGATTTTATTACCTATTGGTATTGGGTAACCCATTTGTTCATAAGGGCAGCGGTGGGCCAGGTATTTCTTAAGTAATAACCATTAGGCATTTAAATATTTTGGCTAATATTTTAGTGGCAGTGTTGAATAACCGTTTTTACTGTGCATTTCGAAAATGTTGTTTTACGAGCATATAACTATGTCGCGTCGAAATCATTTGTCATTAGATGCAAAACAGGTTGTGAAAAATGTGTATGAAACTTTAATCAGTAGAGGTCTAAATAAACAAGAAGCTTTAAAAGAAACCTGTCTACTTACAAAAACTCCAATATCGTCGATAAGGGATATTATTATTTATTAGTGAAGAATTGAACAAAAGAAAAAAACGTAGTGATTTTCAATCTCACCGTATAGACAATAGTGATCAGGACCTAAATAGAAGGAAAATATATTGTCTTTATGAAAGCGAAGTTATTCCACCTGGATAAACTGAAAAAGAAGTGACGAAGAGAAACCAATATAAATATTAGCCGGCCACCCTCCATAGAGTTGTTTGTAAAATGAGATTTAAAATCAAAAAGACAAAAGACAAGTAGTAATAACGCAGATACGCGCTTTGGGTTAATTACCTTTAAGAAATTAAAAGATACAGGTTAGAAAACAGATTATAATTTACCTTGATAAAATTTCTAACACGACACAAACAAAGGATGGGTTGACCAGCAAAACTGTGAAAAGCACCTCCAAATAAAGGAAAACGATAATTAATACACGCTATTCAGAAACGGATTTGTCCCAAACTGCGTGTTGTTGTAAAAATATTAAGGATTCATGTTTTGAGGATAAATGCAGAACTTTTTAAAACTGGTTTCAAAATTATTTTTTTAAAAAATATTCCAAACAACATTTATTGTTGGATAACGAAAACGCCGTCTGCTACACAAAAACCAAGCTTCATCAAGTTCAAAAACAAAACCAGAAATATTTGTTAGAAAATGAATTTATTTTGAATTCAGTCACAAAATTTTTGGAACCAAATTCATATGCAATTAAAACAATTGTATGTATAAATTTTGAAAGGTTGGATACTTCTTACGGCTTCCTATCACTGTTGTTTAAACCTTAGAGACAGTCTTTCAAAGTGGGATAACGCCCCTTGTGGGCCTGAAGGTAGGGGGGCGGTAACGACCCGAAAAATTGGGGGCCGATGGTTTTTGGGGATGGGTGATTTGAATTTCGTATTTATATTTTAAAATTCACTGAAATTAAAATTTTTTACTACAAAATCCATTTATTAGTTCATTTTTTATCCTATTTTCGTATAAATATAAATTAAAAAAATATTAAATAAATATTAAAATTTTTAATGCATTCACAATGCTATTTATATCTTAAGATATTTAGTAAAGGGGTACAAAAGAAAGTATTCCCAAGTGTCGGGGTTAGGACCCACCTCCAAGACACGTGTTAAAATTATGTATATATTTTTTGCGGCCAAGCAGAACACTTGCCGAACGCGGGCTTTTTTATGTACCTAATCTAGTAAAAAAAAGAAAAAAAAAATTAAAATTAAAGTTCGATTATAACCACATGTGGCGCGAACAAATATTGTTTGATTTATTTGTGCAATCTTGTATTTATCCGTCAACGTTCGTCGGTCCGTGTTTGCGGGACAGCTCCCCAAATAACACCGCGGCTCGCGTCCGTCCGGGTGACTAGAGGTATGTCGTTGCAAACGATTCGTTTAAAAAGAACGAACCAGTCGCTGATTCGAATAAATTAATTTCTGATTTCGGATTCAAATTTTTGAGCCACTTGCTCGATCGCTCTGTGATGAATAACGAACCTAGTTTGGATGATTTTTCGTTCATAAGGTCACTAAGGCAGAACCGGACTTAAACTCGAAGATTCGGTAATTCGGATTTTATGACGACAAATCGGTCGTTTTGGCAGACCGGCAAGTGGCGAGCGGTCTGTTATTTTGATTTTGCTCACATTACCAGAGGTGTATTAGGCAAACAATTTATGGTATTGTGGTTCGAGCTTTTGCTATTAAAAGACCTTTTTTTTTTTGTTTTTAATTATTTTTTGAAAAATACTTATTTTTGAGGTACATTTTTAGGTTTTATTAATTATAGTTTTTGAAAGTTTTATTCCAAAATATTTTTTAAATAATAATTATATCAGAATAAAATAAATGTGAATAATTTCTTTATTTAAAATAACTATTACATTTTTGTTAAATTCAAAACCGACTAAATCCAAAACCCGGGGTCATAATAAAGTGAATCAGTTTGAACGAATCTTTTCAAATATATGAATCAAATAAATCGATTCAGTAAAAGATTGAACTTCCCCCCCTAGACGTGACGTTCCGCCACATGCACGATTGCACCTGCTCGCCCTCCCGCCACTCCGCCCGCTTCCCCATACCCTTTTAATTGAAAGTTGAATTATCTTTGCTTAATGTTGATTATTGTTAATTTTGAATAAAATATATTTTAATATGGGGAAAGGAAAAATGCCTCTCTGACGAAAAAGTGTCGTTTAGAATATAGGTTTAATTAAGCTCCAGGGACACTAATATGTTATTGAAATTTTTAAAGGAAAAAAAAAGGGGGGGCTACAAAATAACTGATTTTCAAAGTGGGCGTTAGACGAAATAAGTTTGAGAACCTCTGCTATAGAGCATTTGTAGAACCAATAAAATCAAAAAATCAGAGCAGAAAATGTTACACCTACTTTAAGTCCCAGTGTTATAAATTTGATAAAAAATGTAATTACTAACATACCAGTTGAGAGCTGGAAAAATTAACTACAGCACATTATAAAAATTGAGGACTCTTACATTTCTATCCAAAACAACATAAAACCTATTGTAATTAATCTCAATGATGACTCTGATAGTGAAACAGAATTAGATTTAGATATTTAGATTAAAAATGTAATTATGTATAGATAATGCAGTTATAAATTTAAAATTTTGGGAAAATTTAATTTTTAATGTAATTTTAAGATTATATTTACCTAAATATACAATAAATTAATACTTTATAATATTAAAGTCCGTCCCTAATGTTCTGTCCTTTAATACCTACCGATCCGCAGTTTTATTGCTGTCGGCAGGTATAATCCATAAATGAAGGCAAGAGCTAACACGGTATACTTTGAGACAGACTATACATTTCCGGCAGAAACCTGCTACCACGGAATGTTTGGATTACGACTATATAACTTAAGAGATACAAAAAATATTCATAAAACAAAAAAAAGATTTCCAATTTGTCTGTAGAAAAAGTTATATAAATATTTTTAATATTATAAATAATAAAGGGGATATACAGGAAAATGTATTTTTGACAAAAAAATCAGTCAAAAATGTTTTTTTTTAATTGATTTTTGTTTTTTTTTATAATTAATTATTTATTTTATTTATTTTAATCCCAAATTACTCAAACTTTGAAAAAAAATTAAAATAAAAAAAAATCTAGAGGTATACTTCTAATAAAACAATATACTATTAATTGTTTTTTGTAATAAGTAAAAAATTCGGTTAATTGCTCATAATTTGGGTGTTTCATATTTTAAATTCTTTTTCTCTTTTCTAAAAACTTATGGGTAATAGGTAGAAAATGGATACAAACAACCCAAAAAAATATCAGGAAGCAACAAAAAAATTCAAAACGCAGAAAAGTGTTAATTTTAATTTTTATTATTTTAGGAAAAACAATCTTAATAACTGGTGGAACTGGTTTTATTGGAAAAGCTCTATTAGAAAAGTTGCTGAGATCATGTCCCGAATTGGAAAAAGTGTATATTATAATAAGACCAAAGAAAGGAAAATCGGCAGAAGAAAGACTCGAACAAATCACATCCTCATGTGTAAGTTGTAAAATAATTTAAATAAATTAAATCTTTAAGAGTAATTCCATTACATTTCGAAAAATTTTCCGGAGGGGTCAATCGATTTTGCTTAAACTCATAGTCCAGGAAATGAACTATTTTGCCTCTCAATTTTTTCATAAAGTTATTTAAAATTTTAAAAGTAGGTAGCGAATAGTTCAAGGATTAAAATCTAATCATGCCGAAGGGCGCCTTTACTTTGGGAGTGGTTGCCAGACCATCACGGGGTGGAATTTTTTTATATTTTGACGACAGAAATCTATAGAAAAATTATTTCTAAGCAATGCATTTTTTTTTGTGAAATGCATACTTCTCGAGTTATTTCGCAATATTTCATCGATTATTTCCTTCCTATTAATTTTGACCAATCGCTACCAAGAATTGGTGTGTCAAATATAAATTTTAAGTGGAAAAATTACTTAACAACTGTCAACTTAGCTGTCAGCAGTTTTTCCGGGGAAAAAAAAATCGAAAAAATTTCATGCAAGTTTGACAAGTTGCCTTGTAAAAACAAACTTGATGGTTTCTATGCTGTGTTGCTATATACCGTTCCCAAGGAAGTTTAAAGGTGTATGGAAGCCCAATGCTATGGCCCATTGATCAAAAAATGTCCAGCCCAGTATGAAAATAACTGTCGGAGTTGGCCCCGCCGATTCTGCGCAATAACAAAATTCCACGAAATAATTTAATGTGTTGCTACTTACACACTGATAAATCCAGTGTAAGTTAGCCAACACATTATAATTTTATGAGAGCCGGAGTACCGTTTTTTGGATTGATCAAAACCTTCTTATTTTAGTGATTAGTGTTTATTAAATTGTGACTATAATTTTGTGTTTATTGTTTGTTACTTATAATACCTAACAAAATAACTAGAAGTTGTATGGTTTTGTCTTGCAAATCCAAGGGTAACATACCCGTCTTTTTAACTTTAGGGAAGTTTTTTATATTTAAATTAGGTGCTTCTTATAAGACGTAACGTTAGGTAACCGAATAAATAATAATATATCAATTATCAATTATAGAAAATGAAAATTTCATAGGAAATAAAACAGTAAAAAAAGTAAGGCAATCTTAACTATCTTTTAGATGATTTCCACAATGTTTTGCATTTCTGTGGTTTATTAAAAAGGAATAAGGTTTACATTTAGGTACTTTTATTTAATTTAATAATTTAGTACACTCTTTTAAAGGATCAAAATTATTGATTACTGGGCAGACCAGGCAAATTTTAATAATACAGGTCCCTCTAATTGAATGAAAGGAAGTACAATTTAGTACGGTTTTTTGGGGCGCTGATTACAAATCTAAAAAAAAAATTTGACAATATTTTGTTTTCAGATATTCATCATCAAAATCGAAAATCAAACTAACCTTATTTACATTCTTTCCTCCTTCTTTTTGCACAAAATTCTTGATTTTTAAACAAATTGGCGCACAATATTTCACAAACACCTTTTAAAACTTTTTTTTATGTTTATTTTACACCTTTTTTAAAATTTTCAAGGCTGTTCTTAAAAGATCCTTTATTAAAATATCGGTTCCCTTTAGTGTAAAAATTTCAAGAATTGTGTACAAAAAGAAGGATAATATAGTGAAATGAGGTTAGTTTAATTTTCAACTTTGATGATGAAGATCTCGGAAACGAAACGTTGCCGAAAAGATATTTTTTCAGAGTTTTTAATCAGCGACCAAAAAACCCTGTATACCAAATTTGATCAAAATCGAGAGGAGGAACTTTCGAGACAATACCATTTGTTTAAAAATAAATTAGATTTTTGGTTTCTTAATCTTGCATTATCAACTTTTTAAGCTCGACATACTGTACAACATAATATTTAACGGGGTACCGTTACAATGGATACTCAGGTACCAAAGGTTACTAAACATTTTTAACCACTGTTATTCTGTCCATTAATGTTGTTATTAGTGAAAAGTATATGCCTAAAAAGCAGTTATAAATTTTTTACTTTTTAATGTACAACCAGAATCTAAGGATTAGATTAAACTCATTTACACTATCTTGCCTCTTTTCGGGGTTTAAAACACAAAATTATTATTTTAAAAAAACGTGTTTTTATTTATTTACAAAGATTTTTGGTAAAATACAAAACTTCCAAAAATATCGACCATTTAAATAGAAGGCAGTAAAGTGGCGCCATCTATTCTTTCCATATTATATCAGATGATATAAAATCTAATATTACACCATAATTTTAAATATTCTATAATAGTATCCTTTAATAACCAACAATTTTGTGCAAAAAATAAAAAAAAAACACTGAATGTTGGAATTTGACATTTGATGATGTCAATTTTCTAGATAGTAACAAAGAATTATGGAAATCCGGCCCTGACCTACTATTCATTGCGCAAATTCCGCGGGGCCAACCCCCCTATTCCCGCTGCCCTGCACGCCTGGACAATTTTGTTCTACAGTATTGGGCTTCCATACACCTTTAAACTTCCTTGACCGGTACCCACAACAAAGATCACAAACGACGCTTACGAATTTATTAATTTTTCAACTGAAACTCAAAATGAATAGGTTTGGAAATGTTGCCGAAAGTATAATTAATGCGGCTGTTGAAAATAGTGTTCCACTAAATACTCAGAAAACTCACACATCGATCTGGAAGTAATTTATGGAATTTTGCCAAGCAAAAAATTACCAATTACTCTAGACAACAACTACAGGCGAGCCAAATTTAATCCTCAAGGACTGGGCATGGAAACATGCGTAAAGTAATGGGAAGACTACAAAGAACTGTGTGTAAAAGTAATGTGGAATATCTTTCCAAAAAACCGCAGAAAAATATTTTCAAGAATTTAATATCGTGTTCGACCCATTCCACGACATTACCTTTAAGCCAGCTAGAGACACTCGAAGATGCGAAAAGGAGAAGTCTCCAGAAACATGAAAAAAAAGGAAAACAAGTTCAGCTTTAAATATGGACGACTACTACAAGATGGTGTCCTTATGGGATGAGACAACCCCAACCGGGTTGCAGCGTAAATTTTACTTTATTGCAGCAGTTGAGCTTGCTTGGGGGCGAAGAAGGCTGTTCTTAACAGAACATTTTAAAGAAGAAATTAATAATCATGGAATCAAAACAGTGAGATATTGCTTTTTAATTTTGCAACAAAATCTGTAAATGTTTATTGTAACTTGGCAGAAAAGCGCTTATATCAAAAACAAAATATATGCGCATACTTTTTATCTTGGCGTAAAATCTGTTTCGCAATTTTTTAATTTCTTTTTTGCAATACCTTGTATAAATCACGTTTTGCCATTTTTTTAGCATCCAAAATTTGCTAGCTGTACTATTTTTGTAAAAAAAATCAAAAAATCAAAAACGATATATAACCACTAAAAATTCCCTTTGCTTTTTCAAAAAAATTAAAAGTTACAAACATCTACTTTAAAATCACACTACAACATATATTTTGACATTTAAGTCAAATTATGTATTCCTTGTTTCAGGAAGGATCAAGTATAACACAGTCTTTAGCAAAACGCACAAGGTGGTGCAAAAAATCTGTATACAAGTGGCTTGTTCCTAATTAAAAAAACCTGAGTTTTGTCCGGTACCTTTGTACAAATCCCTGTTAAACAAACTAACGTCTAAAATAACAACAAATAGATTGTTTTTGACACCAAATTCAGCATGGCAATCCAATCGTAGCACTGGATGGTTTAAAAACATTCCTGTTGGAAGAAATGAACTGTCAAAATAGGCAAAAGACGCAGCCTAAAAAAAACAGATATGAACACGACAGAAGTTAAAATATCTAGGTGTAGGCGAGCAGCAACTCATCAAAATCACAGGGCATTCTAAAGCTGCGTCTATCCAACCGTATCTACAAACGGACAGTCAACATCATTCAAAATCATCACTCCTAAAACCGTCCAAAATAATGTACCATCTACAAGCTTCGAAACTCCCTTGAAAACCCAGAAAATAGACACTTCTTCGAGCCAACACCATCAATCGTTTGACACTTCTCACAGCAACATAGAAAATAGTGCTACTACAAACATAATTAAAAACAATTTAACCGATATGGCTAACAATACTCCTGTAACCTACAATAATTGTAATTTTTATATTAATTGTAATTTAAATTGAGTTTAAAGAATTACCTGTCCTAGCTTGAAAGTTATATTGTTCTTATTAATTATTGTTCTTATTGTTTTAATTAAAATGTTATTAAAATAAAATCTTTATTTAACTCAGAAAATTCTTACCAAATATCCCTCGTCCATCTAATTTTTCCTGTAGAAAAGTTGAACACTGTTTCTAAGTAATCTGTTTTAACAAATAGCATGATGAGAGTGTTTTAAAATCCGAGTCGAAGACGATTCCACTTTCGCGAATATCGGATAGCAAGGCTGCTTTGAAGGCATTGACTTCATGCACTTTTAATTTAAAGTTTAGCCTGGGAATGCTGACAATCCCTAAACCAACTGGCCAAACACAACAGAGTTACTCTGGAGGTACCAGGACATGAAGAAGTGGAGGGCAATGAAATTGTCGATCAATTCGCCAAGGAAGGAGACAGATACCATCTCTGGACCTGAGCCCTTCTGTGGCACCACAGAGGCCACCCTACGAGGAACTCAGAACATGGGAAAAAGTCAAAAAGAGACTTACTGGAACAACATCCCAGACAAAGGCAGGGAAAAGATTTATTTCGCATTCACATTCAGTACACAAAGAAGCTACTGGAACTTCAAAAAATGAACTTAAACTGGTTACCGACTTCCTAACAGGATATGGGCTTTGGAGGTATCCCCTCAAAAAAGGGGAAAGACTGAGGATGAACAATGTCGGTTTTGTCATGAAGCAAACGAAACTGGGAACACATTCTCGGAAGCAGAGAATTGCCCCGACAACGGCCTAAATACTCGAAGGGGTATATCTTATCCTAGAGATATTATTCAGCTTGTACCGCGTAGTATCCTGAACTTTGCTAAAGGTATAGGAATTACCGGGCACTAAACAACGAAGGGTATTCACAAAAGATCTCTTTAGGTCGAAGTGAAGGAGGGCCGAACGATCCCCGTTCATTACAATCAATTTGTACAAAAACCAATAATTTTTCTTTTAAGTTAAAATTAATATTTTCTTATGCTTGTTAAATAATATATTAATATTGTTTTAGTTTTGACTTTTTAAAAAAAATAATCCAGAAAACATTAAGAAAATTTTACCCATTAACGGCGATACAAATAAATAGGATTGGGTATGTTTTTTTATTTATTTATTTATTATAATAATAACCGTTTACCAAGGTTTGGTAATACATAAATACCAGAAAAATACCTACATAGTCCAAAAACCAACAAAGCCACAAAACATCAGAAAATTAGAAAAAAACGTTATTAGAGCTGTAAACTCTATTCCCATTTTCAATCGTCATTTTCTCGAAAACTTGTTAACATAGATATGGTGTGGCATAGGTACCTATTTTTTAGAATTGCCTTGGGGAAAATCTATATATTTTTTTAAAAACAGGGTGTTTTTTTTTAAAAAGAAAATTGTTCACTTCCGGTTAAACCGGAATTTGCCACAAAAAGGTTAAATTGCCCTAAAGGTTCCAGTGCTCATCCGTTACATATGAGGGCGTTCTGCAGAACAAGAGTTGTTTAATTTCGGTTACTTTTGGGAAAATAAACCCCCTTGGCACAAACACATTCCCATCTGTATAATTTGAGAATCCCAAACTGACCCTTTCAAAAATATTTTCCCTCATGTCTGGGGAATGGCGTCCCCCTACAACACTGATTTCTGGGTCCATTCAAATAAGCGCTGTTCGTCTTATTAATATCCCTTTTCTTTCAGAGAGGCTTTCTTCTTTGCCCACTGTCGAGCTGTGGGGGATCTGCCTCTTCTATAGGTATTTTCACGGCTTTCTGCTCAAGGACCCGACCAGATCAGCCCTGGCAGCACCCAAAGAGCAAACGTTGCTGCATCCTTTTACAGTTCAACTAGAGAGGCCCCGGAACTTTCCGTTCTTTAATCCTAATATCCAGACTATGGAACCTGCTACCCACAAAAAGTTTTTTTTTTTTCTTTAAAAAGAACGGTCAGTCTTCGTGGACTCCAAAAAAAAAAAAATATGTATTCCATCCACCATACATCCACTAAATTTTTTTAAAATCGAAGACACTTCTAAAAAAAACCAGCTTGCTAGTAATTAAAATAAATTTTTTTTAGCTTAGGATTATTCGATAAAAATTTTGTATCAAAAATTGTTTCATAAGTCTCAACCATTTTTTTATATGCAGGACTATTTTGAAGAAAATTTAAAAAACGACTGATATCTGAGGTGCAAATATTTTTTCACGCAGCTGCTTCAGTAAAATTTGATGACTTTTAAAGAGTGATATTTCCAAAAAAACGGGCCCCGAGAAGCGGCGTTACTAACTCGGGAAAAAAAAAAAATTGAAGTTTTCATGCATGTTTCACCATTTTGTAATATCGACAACAAAAAGGGGAAGGTTAAAAAAAACATGCTGAAATTTTTTAAAATTTTTCTGAGATGGGGAAACCAAATGTTTTTCTATACAAAAAAGGGTTTTTTTAAATTTAAATTTTTTGGTTTAAATGTTTAAGACACTAATGAGTGACCAAATTTTTAAGGGTTTCCGGTATTATACGATGTGAGGTTCATTGGGTAAAAACCATTGCCAAAAAATGTCATTTAAAGGGGCCCCCTTTTTGGGGGTGTCCTAAATTGCGCCTATAGGGGTTTGGGGAAAGGGGGGAATATTAGAGCTAAAAGGTTTTTGGTTAAATTTTGGGGGAAATTTGAAATTTAATTTGCAAAAAATCGTTTTGATTTTATTTTTTTTTTTTGGTTTTTGAGAAAATTAAAAAACCAAAAAAGGTGCATTTTTAATTTTTTCCTGAGCTTGCAAACTCCAAAAATTTTTGGTTTTTTTAAAATTTTAAAAATTTTGGGGAAAAAAATTTTTGAAAATTAAAAATTTAAAAAAATTTTTTTCTAACCTTATTTGTTTTTCAGATATTTACCCAAATTTGGGGTTTTGAAAAGGACGCCATATTGGATTTTTACTTTTTTTAAAAGAGCTCTTCAAGAGCTTTTTTTCAGATTTTAAGCTCAAAAAAAAATATTTTTGGGTTTTTTTGATAGTAGGCTTAGACTAGACTGCGTAATGGCCGGCCCGTTTCAAAAAAACAAATGATACGCATCCGGAGCGGCATCAACCTAACCTTTAAATTTTTAAAAAATTTTTTGATCTTGAAAACCCCCCGGGGTTTTTTTGAGCAAAAATTAAAAAATTATAAAAAAAGTGACCCAAAATTAATTTTTTCCCCAATATTACCTTAAACCTCATAATAATTAAACACAACTGTAAAAAAAAAAATGTATCAGTAAACAAGAAAAAAAAAACAAAGTACATGTCTTCCTCCTTTTCCCAAAATTTTTTCCTTTTTTAAAACCCCCTTGGGGGGACCCGGCGTAACGTGTTTGGGGGATGGAAGCAAACACATCCCGTACCCTGTGTTCTAGCTCGAGTTATTTTTTGGGGGGAAAAAAACCAAAACCTTTTTTGGGGGCCCCCTTTTGGTTTTAAAAAACGGGGGGGGGTGATGTCCTGTTTTTATTTTTAACAATTGGCCCATTATTAGAGATTATGTTGTCATTAAAGGTATTTCTAAGGACCTCCATCACCTCCCTGGTACGTGCGCTAGACATCCGTCTTGCGGGAAACCCAAAAAAATTTATTCATTTTATTTGGCGGAATTGTATTTCTAAGGGCCCGGGAAAAAACGTTTTGCGGAAAAAAGAAAAATTTTTTATCTCCATTCAGAGTTTCTTCAAAAGTAAATGGTCCAATTAAACTTTAAAAAAAAAAAATAAATGTTTATCTAATTGGGGGGCCCCAAATTAAAGGGGTGCTTTTAAAATTTTACCAGGGGCCACACCAGACATTAAACCAAACCTTTTGTTTAAAAAGGCCTTAAATTAGTATTTTTTCCCCCCAGTGATAATTGTCCCTTTTTTAAAAATTCCACAATTTAAAAAACCGGGTTTTCGTCTGTCCAGAGAACCTTGGATTGGTTGGGTATCTGTTGACATTTAGTAAAAACCCCATTGATTGGTGTTTCCGGTCTAGAAATCTTCCCCCGGGAAAACCCCCCGAACAATACGTGGTTTGTATGGATGAAAACGGGGTTTTTTTAAAGACAGATGCACAGATAATTTGGGGAATTGTTGTCTGTTCTTCCTTTTTTTAACCGATGTTGTGGGTTCCTAATTTTTTTCCATTATTTCCCCTTTTTGCTTCTTTTTTTTTGGAAATTTTGGGGAATTGGTTTAAAAAGATCCAAGGCTAACAATTCCCCTAAAAGAATCTAAAATGTTTTGGTTGGGGTTGTTGCTCCCCCGGAAAAATGTTTTCTTAAAAAGGTGCTAAAATTTTTATTTCGGTTATTTTTAAAAAATTTTCTAGCATACCCCTTTTCATCATTTTAAAAGTCATTATTGAAATATTAAAAAATAATCAAAAATTTTAATTTTTTTGTTGAAGGCGTTTTTCCCGAGAAATAAGATAAAAGCTAATTTTGAATTTAATTATTTAAATTATAAGATGCGTATCGGCGGGTTTTTTATAAACCCGGGGCGGTTATTACGCAGTCAAACCCCAACCCAAAATATCAAATAAAAAAAATTATCGTTTTTAGATTTTAAAATCGAAAACCTAAACTTATGATACATCAAAAAAAAAGTTTTTTGAAGAGCTTTTCCCAAAAATTTTAAAACCCCCAAGGCCCGTATAAAAAAAAAATTTGGGGTTTAAAAATCTAAAAAAAAATAAAGTTAAAAAAATAATTTTACTTAAATTAAATTTTTTTAAAAAAGGGGTTTAATAATGTAGAATTTTTTAAAGTAAAAGGGGTTTTGGGTTTTAAAGGAAAAAAATTTAAAAAAGCACCATTTGGGGTTTTTTTTAATTTTTTTTAAAAACATAAAAGATAAAAAAAAAACTAAAAGCAAAAAATTTTGCAATTAAATTGTCTAAAACTTTCCTAATTCAACCAACACTGTAGCCTTTTAAGGTTCCCAAGTTACCAATACAAGTACGCCAAATTTGGGACACACTGAATAGGTTTTCGCATGTAAATGTTTATTTTTAGGTTGTGGAACCTATTCTGTATCCTCCACATGGTGATTGGAGAGAAGTTATTTTGGTAGCTGAAAAATATGACACGGATATCTTAAACGTGCTTTCCAGAAAATTTATCGGGGATTTTCCAAAAAACCCAAATAACCCCAAAAACTAAATGAACAGTATTAATGACCTGTTTTAAAAAAAATACCCAGCGATAATTTTAACCCCCAGTGGGGGAATTCCAAAATTATTTAGATTTTTTTTTTTCCATAAATTTGCAATATAAATTTTTTCACTTTTTAAATTTTTTTGGGGGGATAATAAACTGAAATGCTTCTAGCATTTTAGCGAAGGGAACTTGTTCAAAAAAAATAAAATAAAGAAAAAAGCATTTATTTTATTAAATAAAGACCAATGTGTAGCATCAATATCTGGGTAGTTCTTTCCCCTCGCACAGTCATAAAGTTTTTTGGTTACACCCCAAATTAAAAGCAACCTGGGGCAAAAAAATATTTTTTAAAGACCCCTCACACTATCGCACTACGATAAATTAGGGGTATAAAAATCTGGCAACGTCGGATATTTATTTTTTCGGCTTGTACAATCCAGCTTCAATTTTTTCCGACTTTTTTTAAAAACCCCAAAAGGTTTTGCCAAATTTTGAACACTTTTAATTTATCATTTAAGTTTTGGGACTTAATGCTGTTTTTAAAAAGAATATTACACCTATTTTTTTTTAAAACATGTCTAATCTTTAGGTTTAATGTCTTTATTTAAAAAAAATAATATAGTATAGTGCCTTCAATCTTTTTTTGTTTAATTTAAATTTTTAAATTATTGAGGAATGCTGTTTGAATTTGGCAATGGGGGGAAAGAGGGCCCCGGCGGGGTCGGATACGTTAGGCGGGGGACGACAGTTTAAAAATTTTATTTTTTTTAAAAAAATTTGGAAATATGAATTTTTTTTGGGCCCTCTAAAAATTTTTTTGTTCCTTTCTAGGCTGATGTTTATTTTTATGGGCCAGTCATTAACGGCGTTAGGAGTATTTTTGGGGGTTTTTTGTTATTTTTTTTATAATACATAATAATACCTACATAATTTTTTAAATTAAACCCGTATCCATTTAAATTTAAAATTAAAAATTTTTCACTGGGTCTTACTGAGCGAAAACTGCCTGAAATAGAAAAAAACAGATTTTTATTTTATTCTTTTTTTAAAACCGTCAAAATTGGGGGACCAATTACAGGGGGGAAAATATCCCATGGGGGAATGAGATGGCTTGACAAACATTACATGTTTATAAAATTTTAGCAAAAAAATCAAAATTTTTTGGGGCATTTGTCTTTAAAAAGAAAAGAAATTTAATTTTTTTTATAATTTTTTTTGATTAAACCCTCCAGTTTTAATTTTTTTTCGTTTTTTTTTTTATAGTGACTTTTTACGCATACTGTACAAAAGGTGTGCACTATAGCATTGACAAATTTTTTCATCAATCTGACGAAAATTGAATTATCTAGTCGCTTGGGGAAGACGTTGACGCTCGGGGACCACGGATTACAAAAAAACCCCGGGGGAACCTTTTTGTGTTAGGGAAACATCATGTTATCAAAAGATTCCCCCCCTTTGGCCCCTTTTTTAAAGGGGTTTGCATGGGGGATCAAATACCTCGCAAAAATTTAAAAAAAAATTTTTCTTTTGTTAATATAACTTTAGTAAGGTAGGCTCGGGGGATGAATTAAATACATGTAGAATTTTTTTGAAACTACGAAATAATTTAAAGAATTTCTTAAGTATAATAAAACAAATTTGGGGAAGTTTTTAAAAAACAAAAAACCCTTTCAATTTTTTTTTTTATCTTTTAAAAAAGCCTGGGGATATAGCTCCCCCGCACTCTTTTTTGAAAACTTTTAAATTTAATTGCAATCGATGCGATGGATCTTAAAAACTATATTCTATAAATGAAGCAAAGTTTCACTTTTTTTAACTGTTTTTTTTTTTTAATTTTTTTTTTTCCGTTATTTTTGTTATAAGCAAAAGTTTTTAAAAAAATTAAATTGAAATTGCTTTTCCCTTTTTTAAAATGTTTTTCCAGTAAATCACCAAATTTTTTTTTGGGGCATAAAAATTTTAAAGCGACATTAGGTACAAATTTTTTCCCTTTTTGGGCCAAAAATTTTTCCTTAGGGGCGTTACAAAAATTTTTCTTGATCCAAATTCAGAACCTTTTTTTTTTTTAACTAGGTCGATTTTTTTTTTAAAATGGGGAAAACCTTTTTTAAGTTTTTTTTTTAAATTTAGGTTCCAAAACTTTTTATTTTTCGGGGAACTGCTTCTCGTAAATTTTCCTTTCCTATATCCATTACCAGAATGCTCAAATTTTTGACAAAAATTTAGTTTAATAGCGTCAGATTTTGTTAAGATCATAGGAACAAAAAAATTGTTTCTGGTGTTGTAAAGATATCAACAATATAATAACCCTAAATTTGACAGTTTTTCTTCCAAAAGTTTTAAATTACCGTTAAAATTTTTTTTTAAATTTTATTATCTTAAGTACATCAAGTTAATATAAACCTCCAAAAGCGTTCTTAAAACCCCTTTGGAATTGTAACCCTCCCTACTGTCGGGGTAACAACCTTTCCCCGGGGGTTTAAAAAAATCTTTTTTGGGGGCCCGTTTATAATTATTTAAATTTTAAAAAATATATATATATATATATATATATATATATATATATTTTTATATATTTTTTTAAATATATATATATATAAATATATATATATATATATATATATATATATATATATTATTGTCTATATATTCTGTATTTGAATTTTTAAAAATTTTTTAAAAAAAAAATAATACAATGTAATAAACCCTTTTTTTTTTATTTTTTTTACTTTTTTATTATTATCATTCAATTAAAAAAAAAAACAATTTTAAATTAATTTTTAGTTGTTCAGTAATTTCGCGTTTTTTCTTTTTTTTTTTCCCCTTTTGGGTTTGTTTCAACGTTGGAGTTATTTTTTGATTTTTTTTCATATCCCCCCCCAAAAAATATTTCCCTTTTAAAATGTAATTAATATTATTTTTTTTTTAAACTACGTGGTAAAAATTTTCATTTTTTTTTTTTTTAAATTCATTATATTTTTTCGTAAGGATGGTAAGTCTCCTTTTTAAAGCAAAAAAATTAAAAACCTTCATTTTCTCACGCTTCTTCCCACAATGTAAAAAAAATTCAATTTTTAATCGGATTATCCGTAAAAAAACCCCAACTTTTTTAAATTTACCCCCAAAAATTTTTTTACATTTTAACTTATATTAAAATTTTATACCCAAGATGTTGCTTGATGACCCAACTACCTTAAATAATACATGGTTACCTATGTTTATTAAGGTAAATTCAGGTAAATTTAAAATCAATTAACACACCATACCAACCCCCTTTCTGGTCTTTTTTTAAAACTATACATACACCAGTCAAATAACCCCGTGTCATTTATGACAAAACGTTTTTTTAAAAAGGAAAAAAAAATCAGAATTACCTAAGTTTTTTGATCAAAAATTAAAAAATTGTTTAATTTTTTGGGGTTTATTTGTGGTTTGACAACGATGTTTTTCTTGCCACCGAAACGTAGATTAGTATTTGTGGTTTTTTGGGGTTTTTTTTTTCCCTTTGCTTTCAGGCGACGGAAGTCCCTTAGAGGTCAAAAGGGTGGGGAGGGGGAAGTATACCCCGGGCCCGGGGGAAGGGGGCCCCCTTTTTCCCGAAAGTAGTAATACCCAGTCTGGGTAATTTTCATGACTTTAATTTGTAACAGGTTGAAAGGTATTGGAATTGTAAAGGGTGATTACCTGAATATGACTATATAGTTTTAGACTCGGAAAAAACAGGGGTGGGGGGGGGAAAGGGAAAAATTTTTAAAAAGGGGTTTTTGCTTCTACAAGCGCCATTGTTAATTTTGGAGGAATACATTTTAGAATGTTTTTTTAAGGGTATTAAAAAAAAACCCTAATTTGAGCCCGGCTAAAATTGGGGTTTTTTATTCGTTTTTTAAAAAAAAAAAAAAACCCTTTTTAAAAAAGGGGAAATTTTTTTTTAAAAGTTGATAATTATTGCAAGAATATTTTTTTTTTTCCCTTTCGTCATTGCAAAACATGTTTTTTAATTTTAATTAAATGAGAGGTTCTAAAGCA
>JAHBCN010010233.1:0-32407 GCA_019359885.1 Listronotus oregonensis | reverse complement strand
AAAAACAATTGAGAATCGTTATTTTGATTTTTTCGGTAAAATAACATTTTTTTAATAAACCCTTGTATATTATATTTTTTTCTTTAAAACATCAAATTTTAAACAAAAAATTTAAATGATTATTCTCTAGGTTACAAATTGTTAAAGTTATGGCCCCCAATCTGAAACAATTAAGTTGTATCGACAAACTTTATTTTTAACATCAACTCATAATCTTACAAGTGGCAGTGGATTAATAAAAAAATTTGGAATGAAAATAATTTTACATTTCATGCCCTTTTTGTCTATAATTTTTGTTTTTGGTTTTTCACCATAATGGACGATTTAGGAGATATCGAGCTTTGTCACACTAATGGGCCCCCTTGTATCTGCAGATTGTTTATAAAGTATTTCTACAAACTTTGTACGACAAATTCTTAACTAATTTAAAGGTAAAAAGTTCATATAAACTGAAAAGTTTTTTAAATAACTTTTTTGAATCAGTAACCAATGATTACATATCAGAATTATTTTACATATATTTCACATCTCGTTGAAATTAAAATTTTTTTTTTTTCTCCACACAGTAAACAGTTTTGTATTTGCTTTAATTTTATCTCTTCTTCAAAGAAAATTTATATAATTCTTATCCCAAATTTTCTTTATGCCACCAAATGTATAAAAGAAGGTTGTGTCTTAATTTAACCAAAAATAGAGCGCTATAAAGGGGTGGATTTACGCAAAGGCTGGGTGGCAAACCTAGGGCGGCAAATATTATGGGCGGCAAATTTACGATTAATTTTTTAAAAAAGTAATGTTAAATTAATATACTTTTTTTAATATTTAGGGAATAGATAAAAATATCCTGAAATTTGTTTGTTTTAAAAAATTGTTAATTAATTTTCTGTATGTTTTACTTTTGTTAAATTTGTTTAATAATTTTTTATAAAATTACTAGTGTAGTTTAATCCAAAAAATATTGACATATTAGGGCGGCAAAAATTTATTAGCCTATGGGGGAAAAAAAATTAAATCCGGCCCTGGCGCTATAAATAAATAAACGCCTTCATTAAAAATATGCTTTTTAATCAAATAATTTAAATCTAGGTTTAAGATTAAAACTGGTATATTTTTTAAATTTTAAACAAAAAATATATTCCCCATCTTGATTTATATTTAAGAAAAAAAGATATATTTTATTCAAGATTGCTTAGTTTAAATTATTACTACCAAAAAAAGCAAGACCACAAGACTCTTGCCAAGACCAAGACCAACACCAAGACCGGGTGGTGCAAGACCAAGACCAAGACCAAGACCTTCTTTTTTGCAAGACCAAGACCAAGACCAGGCTTGCAAGACCAAGACCAAGACCGTAGGGTCTT
The DNA here is from genome assembly GCA_019359885.1 of Listronotus oregonensis. NCBI lineage: Eukaryota > Metazoa > Arthropoda > Insecta > Coleoptera > Curculionidae > Listronotus > Listronotus oregonensis. Next base: position 31,046 of record JAHBCN010010233.1, on the reverse strand, counting down.
GGTCTTGGTCTTGTTTTGCTCATCACTAAGTTAAAACATTGCCAAAAAGTAGATTTTGTTTTAGAGAATAAATAATTCGTTACGGTAAAATTTCAAAATAATGACAATTTTTTGTAAAATGTTTCTTTAAAATAAGTGAAAAACTACAGTGCTACCCAATAAAATCACCCTATAATACTCGACGCTAAACCATCCCTTTAGAAAAAGAAAGAAATATGTACACAAAAGACGAAGTGCACCATATTTTAAATTTCCAGCAAAGGGGAGAAATAAATGAATACAAATAGTGCAGTATTTAATACAAAGTTATTAATGATGCCATATTTCTAAGTAAATTTCTATCTGGAACTCCCGGCCTCTTTTATTTTGCTTTACGTCACTCTTGGAAGGACTTTAAAAAGCTTTAGGCCTACTATGTGGGAGTCTGTAACTTAGAATAAATATACAATAAACGAGAAAACATTTTTTTGGAAAAAAGCCCGGACCCGTTTATTAGCATTTTTAGTTGCGCTCTTGTCCTGCTAAAAGAAATATTTATACCATATATCTCAAATTTAAGGTAGGGTGTTATGGATTGGGGATGGTCGAAACAGGGTTTTTTAAGGAAAAGGTACAACCCGTTGTAGTTCATAAAAATACCTGTTCCGAGAAATCTGCTCCAGTTCCAAACGGATCCGAAACCATACTTGCTTCAAGCTGTTCCGGAACAATACTTGTGCCGAGTTGTTCCGGAGTCATATTTACTCCGACCATCGTTGCATTTAGATCGGGGTAAAAACTGATCCAGTTCCAAACTGTTCCGGAACAATTACCATTACGATATCGTTTATATTTTTGATACGGATTTAAGAGAAATAAAATTAAAGCTGTTTTATTGGTCACCCTGTATGCCCTGTATATTTAAAACTAAAAAAAATATACACCTGTATATACAAAATCAGAAAAGAAAATCTTTTCTTTTCTTGATCATATTTCACAAACGTCAAAATTTAAAGCTGTCGTCCTGTAAAGTTCGTTTGGGATTTAGATATTAAAAAATAATTGGAAATGCGTCTAAGAAATTTTAAGTTTTTATTTAAATTCCTAAATCGATTCGGAGAGGCTAAAACCTCCTTACTCCAAATTTTTGGCATGTATTAAAAAATATTATCAATGTAAATAAAACAGGCTTTATTTTTTAAGATAAGGGATGTAAGTTTTTATTTACCGAATAAAATTTTACTTTACGGACACCACGCCGATTTTCATGAATTTTTGCATACGGGGGTTTTTTGGGGCGCTGATCACGAATCTAAAATTAGTTTTTTCCGGCATCCTCGGGTTTTTGAGGTATGAGGCCTCCAAGTGAACTAACCTCAAAATTCTCCCTTCTTGAAACTGATTACCAACAAATGGGAACAACACTGATGAGGCATTATATATTAAACAAATACACTAAAATTTACAATAATTTTTGTCTACTTTAAGTAAAAATGATCTTAAACGAATCCACTTTTCTGACCTCGTAAGAAGATATATGATGTATAACTGGTTGCCTGATTTAGAATTAAGTTGTCAAGATATAAAAAACTGGATTTATTTGAGGTGTTTTTTTACTAAAAATAAGCAATAAACATTTGTAAATTTTAGTGTATTCGTTTTATAATAAGTGCCCAATCAGTGTATGTTCCATTTTGGTGGTAATCAGTTTCAAGAAAGGAGAATTTTGGAAATAATGTTCATTTTGAGGTAAGTCTAAGGCCTCATACTTAAAAACCAGAGGTTCCGGAAAAAATAATTTCAAAAATTCATGAAAATCGGCGTGGTGTTCGTAAAGTAAATTTTACCCCGAATTTTATTATATTTATAATAACTTCAATTATCTATATTTACATATACGGGTCCGGTGTAGTTTAGCTCCATTCGATTTGAAAAAAATAAATATTACAGATAAAAAGAACACATTTTGTTTAGTAGATTTCCAAAAGAAAAAATCCGAAAAAATGCATTTTTGCAGAGAAAAAATGAAATTAAAGTCGAAAAAATCTATGTTTTTAGGTTAAGTAAAGGCCAGAATTTGCGACGTTGTCGGATCAAAAAAAAAAATTTTTCGACGGCGCATTTAAGTAAAGAAATTTTACAATTTAATGAGGAAAACCTAACGACAACTAACCAAAAATAACCAAAACTAGGTAATAGTTTGAAAGTTGTTGTTGGTTAGTTCGGGTTTTTGTTTCTATAAAAAAAACTTTATTTCTGGTAAATGGGAAAAAAACAACCTTCTTAACAAAATAATATAAAACATCTGGCAACATTGCTTAGGGGAAGACCCCGTCAAAAAAATGTCTTTTTAGTGTATTCTTTCTCACTCTTTTTCATGTTAGTCCGCCCATATTCTCAGCATATTTTATACGGGAAATAAAGAAATTATTTTTATTTTGTGATAATGTGAGTCAAAATTTCGTTTTTTCAGACCCTATGTGTTTTATTATGGTGTAACAAATATGTGAAAACAAAAATTATATTAAAATATTGCTATTTAGCAATGGAGCTAAAGTTCACCGTAGCCTACATATACAATAAATTGTTTAAAAAATCAGAATGGCAAGTACCAAAAAAACCCTTCAAACTTTTTTATTTTTATTAATTTTTTTTTTTTTTTTGCCGTTTTTTGACCTTTTATTTATAAAATTATATGATGCCATTTTGTGCACCAACATATTTTTTTATCTTTAATATTACATTAATAAATCCTAAATAATTAATTTATTTTAATGCATTAAGTGCATCATGAATTTTTTTAAAAGATCAAAAAACGTGTAAAATAGCAAAAAATTTAAAAAAATAAGAAAGTTTGGGGTTCTTTTTGTTACTTGCCATTGTGTTTTTTTTTTTAATAAAGATACTGGCATATTATAAATATCCCAAGCAGCATCAAAGTAGCGGAAACCGAGATCTGAACTTTGAATAAGTTGTTGTTACGTAATTATCAAAAAAAAAATTACTTTAAATTTTTTTCCTATCCTTATTTAGACTTTCCTAGTAATTTTGTATTTTTTAACCTTTTAAATTATTTCAGTTTTTTCTAGGTAGCTTCTGAAGTTTTTTTGAGACTGTTATTTTTAAAATGACTTCAAAGTAGGAAAGAATTTAAAGTAATATTCGATAGTCCCAGTAACTTTGTTCTGTTTTTTATATCACTTTAAAGTTTTTTTCTTTTGGTAGCGTTAAAAGAACACGATGTCGTTGCTACCTTTAAAATTCCTTCAAAGTTGTGAAACTATGTAGTAATTTTAAAAGGTAAAATTAAGTCCCCCCTACTCACGAAAACTATTTTACTGAAATTTTTTACTTTCCACTCTGTTTTAAAAATTTCCCCAAAGTTCCAATTACCTAAAAAAATCACTTTAAAGAAGGGGGTCTTTTATAGGGGCAAAAATATCTACCCGTTGTCGGCAGTCGGCATTATTAGTTCGTGCAAATCGTTCAAGTACTTCTTGGTGTACAGTTTAGGGTTTTTTTGTGACGGTTAAAAGACGTGCAGCCCGCACAAAATGCTAAAATGCACTAATTAATTATAGGTTAAATTCCCCAATTGGAACTTTATAGTGACAATGGGAACTTTATCGTGACTTCGGGAACTTTGGGATGGTGTTGTAGTTATCGCGACTATATAGTTTGAAATAACTACAACAAATATTCCATTAATGGTTATAATATTTTAAAGTGATAAAAGTGTAGTGGCCGCTACTTATAGTAAAGTGGCAAATCTTTCAAACACACCTTATGTAGTAAATATCACTTAAAGTAATTTCTGAAAAAATGCGCCATATTTACTAAAAAAAATGGGGGGAACCCGTTATATTTATTTTAATTTCCTTGTAAAAATTAAATTGGGGAAATCAAAAAAAAAAATACCCAAAAACCGTAAATTAAAGCAAAACTAAAATTATATAATTAGAAGAAATGTTAAAAAAAAACATTTTCACAAATTTTTATATTTTTTATTTGCCTCCCCAAAAAAAAAGTGAAAAAAATATGTTTTGAGAGGGGCGCGTTGTTTTTGGGGAATCTATTGACATCACATTTCTCAAAATTTTTTTTTAATTTTTTTGAATTTTTATGTTCTTGAAGCTTGTGAATCAAAAAAATTTTTTGCCCCCCTACAAGCGATAATATTTACTTAAACATAAAAATATTATTCCCCTTAAAAGGAGGCCGAATAACGACGGAAGATGCTATTAAACTGTTTCTGAATATGTAAGAAAAAAGAAAAAAAAATACGCCAAGAAAAAGGGGGGGAACAAACTTATAAAGTAGCGGCTCGGTAGCGGTAACCAGGGCTTCCCCCCAAAAAGGAACGTAATAGCGACGTACCGGTATAATTCCCCAAAGGGAGTTAATTTTACGAAAAAAAAAAAAAAAAAAAAAAAAAAAAAAAAAAAAAAAAAAAAAAAAAAAAAAAAAAAACCCCCCCCTAAAAAAAAAAATTTTAAAAATTTTAAAAAGGTTTTTTTTTTTTTAAAATTTTTTTAAAAATTTAAAAATATATATATATATATATATATATATATATATATATATAAATTTTTATATATAATTTTATATTTAAAAAAATATATATATAAAATTTAAATTTAAATTTATATATATATATATATATATATATATATATTCTTAAAGTCACCGTTCCTGAGATATAACGATTCAAAAAAATTTAAAGCGTCATTGTATGCACACGTTTCCATGCCACCTATGAGTTAGTGTACTTGGTGCGTTTTTTTATAGTGGTTTCCCAGTAGGCCCCCTTCCACGGGGGTGTTGTGATTCTGTTTAGTTGGAATATCGCAAAAACAGATATTCGCAAGGGTTGGAATTGAATTTTAAAACGATGGAAATTAAAAAACATTTTAAAAATGTATTCATCCGATTCATACTTTTTTAATTACTTCTTCTTGTTTTCTTCTCCTTGATCTTCTTTTTTCTTGTCTCCCCTTTTCTTTTTCATCCTGGGTGTAAGTGAATTACGTCACTGTCTGTTCGTCAGTATCAAACGAATCCTCTGCTGTTGGTGATTCAACATTAGAACACGACCGGCCTTTACCCAAAAAAGAACAAAACAGTTTAACTCTTTTGCAACCACATTACCTTTCATTCCTTTTACAGTTGCAAAAAAATTTTTGTTTAGCAGTTTTTCCGGCGCAGGTGTGTTTTAAAGTCTAAATGGGTTTAATAAAATTTTTGCCAACTTCTAACCTCAATATTTTGTGTCTAGCTGATAACCAAGCCACACTTAAAGCGGTAATATACCAAAAAAAGATGTAGCATCAACTCAGGTTTAGGAAGACAAGCTAATTGCACTTGTTTTTATTTCGAGTGTTTTTAACAACATGCATATCAATACTTATCTAAGCAGGTAATTTTTTAGGACCTCCGTACATAAAAAAAGAAAGCACTTCCGTTTTAATAACTTCTTGTAAAATTGATTTACTTTTTGTTTTTCACACATTTTAAAGACTGTTGTTTTACCCCTCCTAAAAAATGTATCAAGGTTACAATAGCATATAAAATTAAGGGACTGGGTTTCATTTTACTTGATATCCTCATAGTTCATCACCGATGGAAAAATATTTTTTTCTACTACTGTATAAATAAGAAAACTTTTTGGTCCTAGCAACGCGAATGATAACGAAAGAAACCTTCGTGTTACCTGGTTGCTAAGCGTTGCTAGCTACGAAAGTAATTTTTCAGCGCCTGGACAAAAAAGTAAAGAGTAAAAAAAGAAAATATGCTTGTGGGGAAATATTAGGATTTATTTATAAAAAGTAATTAATTTATAAAAATATTTTAAAAAACTAGGTTAGGTTTAACATTAAAATAATTGTCAATTTGAGCAATTAGCAAAAAAATTGGAGGAATAATACTTGAATTAACAGTTTTTTAAATTTGTTTTTTGGGGGTTCATTTTCACCTTTAACTACGTTAATATTATATTTTTCACTGTTACTTCTTTAAAGGGAAATATTGGTAGGAATTTCGTGTAAAATCTTCTTTGAAATTTCCACCTTATTACTATGGATTCAAATATATCCCTCCGCAACAGAAAGAAGACTTCCAACCTCCATGCCTTTTTAAGTCCAAAATATCGACCCGAAGCATTGGCAAGGAACGTAGTTGACGTTCTTCGGATCACTGATGTCTTCAAGCTTCAAAAACTTCGCAATTTCTTTAGGTACATTTGAAATAGTGTGCTTTCAATTACGTTAACACATTTACCTCTTTCATAACGATACAATAAACGCTCATCTAGAGCATTCCTTGTCTCAGCTTAATATATTCCTGTAGAAATCTGACATAAGGAACTGAACCTTCATCGTTGTTTACTACAAAGTTTCTTTTAACTTTATTTTTAGACTCCACTATTTTTACTATAGCCACATCATTTCTTATTTCTAAATCACTTAGCTTCGTTCTGTATATTTCGTCTGTCCGGCATGCCCCAGCCACTCCCATAATGGCTATTACTTTCATTGCTAAGTAACTTTGATCAGGCGCGTTAAGTAAAAACTTTATGATTTCTTCTTTTTTTAAAATTTTTGACTTTTTGCCTCATAACCATCGTTTTTCCTTTTAATAAAAGCAACTAGTTTCTTGAACTCCGAAATATCTTGATTTTTGTTTACGGAAATTGTTAACTTGAGCATGGAATATACAGACCAGAGGGTTGGTGGTGATAAAGACTCGGATTTTTCTTGAAAATACGTCAACATCACATTCTCGTCAATCTGCCCCAAATTTTTGTAGCAAGCCATTCACAAAACGATTTATATGTTTGATGGTACCTCTCTTTAGATTTGTCTGGCAGAAGTGAGGCACACGCAAGGTCAGCTGCCTTTTGGATGCCATTTTCATATTCATTTAATTTTTTTAAAATGGGAATGGATTTATACTAAATTAACAATAATTCAAAATCTGACAAGTGCTGATGACAGACAATGTCAACAAAATAAAAATGTGTTGCTATGGATTAATTTTTAACAGGTAAAATTTCAAAATCTCTGATATTTCTATTAAAACATGATGTTAATGATTATTAAATTATGCGATACATAGAACAGTAGCAGAAAAAATATAATACATTACACGATGCGAAAGGCCTTTGAAGTGTTCGGAGGTTTTAAATGGTCTCGGCTTCGCCTCGGCCATTTAAAAACCACCTCCACCAAAAAGTAAACTTTCGCATCTTGTAATGTAAATAACTAACTTACTTACAGCTTCAGAGATGTATATACGTGACGTACTTATTCATACAATGACGCTTACAACTTTTTGAATCATTATATCTTAGGAACGGTGGCTTTAAGAAAAAAACATATTGATACCTTTTTTATAGATAATTTTATGAGCTACAAGTTTTGCTTTAGATAATTTTACGATAAAACTTACCGTTTTGAAGAAAATCGCGAAAACACATTTTTTTGACCTTTGACCTCAAGTCAATTTTTTTTTTCACGTACCGGAACGATGGAAAATTTTAAAATGTTAATTTTAATTATGTTTTGAACAATTTTACTTACTTTTAGCTTGATGTAAATTAATGTACCTTTAAATGTCTGTATTGACCGAAGTAGTTATGTATCACTTGATAAATGACTTAAAAATACTCAAAAAAATTTGGATTCTGATTTTAATAAAATCATTGATAAGGTCATATTACAAATTTGGGACATACTGTATAAATTTTTCATTCATAGAAAAGGACGCGACCAAAAGTATTAAACTGCTGGTTAGAACATTTTTTTTAATAACTTGTTTTTGATTTATCGAATTTATATCAAGTTAGAGACTCGCACTATTACCTTAGTATAATAATAAAAACTGTTAATATTGAACAAGTTGGCACTATTTTAAAACGTAACATAAGTAAAGAGTTGCGCCATAGTAGGTTTCATTCAAAGTATGAAAACTAAACATCATGGCCTGGGCGCGAAAAACAAAAGCACCATCGCCGGAGCATTTTAAGAGAAAACGCGGAACAAAATAACGAAGATGATAAATTTCAGACCATATTTTGAAAGTAAGCAGTTTTTGCATTTAAAACATGTATTCCTTAACGTTATTTAAATGATTTAAAAAAATAAAATTTATGCCAACTTGTATGTTATACATAATAATATGTTGAAAGGTTTTAAAAACATATTTACCTGGAGAAGGCACACCCAAATCAAAACGCTGTCCCAACAATTTTAATAAAATTAAGATTGCTTGATAAGTAAGCACTAGGTTTACATTTTTGCTTGACCTTATTCTAAAAAAAAAACCTTTTACAGAATGTACAATTATTATTGAATTAAGGTGACAAAAATCTAATTCAGTTTTATGTCTTGAAAACACCGACATTTTCACTTTTTTGAAGGGAGTCTACCAATACCCATCAGTTGGTTATGAACGGCCATGTCCTGTAGTATAAAAACTTATTTAGCCCTGTGAATGTTACCTTTAGGAATGATTTTAATTGGCACAAACCTATTATATTTGTAGCCACAGTAGCTTTAAAAGAACTAGAATTATTTTTTGAGTAAATAATTATTTCTCCCGTTTTAATTTGTATTATTTGTATATATGCCAAATCCAACGCTCATGAAGCACTTCATTTATACAAAAAAACATTCCCATCTCTCTTGTCCACCGAGAAGCTAAAGGGGACCTGCCAATTTGGGTTTTGCTTTGAGGATTTAGTCAATTAATCCCTTAAACTCCCAAACTATTTTAATTTAGTATTAATAAACTACCTTTTCAAAAAAAACTTGCCACAAGGAGCAACAGGGTAGAGCTCCTCCAAGTTCCTGGGCACACGGAAACAAAAGACAAAGACAAATCAGAAGAACTAGCTAAAATCGTTTTTTTTTATTTTAACACCTCAGAGTCAGTCCTTAAACCACCAAAACAGACAATATAACCAACAATAGACAGATAGTCTCAAAAATTACATCTGAATCGTAAGCATGTACTTTGCTTGAAGTACTATTTTTATTGTTACAAAAAACCCTTTTTTGTTTACCCACGAGCTGTAGCGGACCTGTCACTTTGCTTTTGCTTCGAGGCTAGCTTCTCGAAGCAAGAGCCAAGTGCCACACAGCTCTAAATAGAGCAACACGGAATATACTTCTCATTCACCTCTTAGCGGTCCATCTAAAGAAATCCCCGACTATCTAGCCTGTGAAACCTCCTGCTACTTATAGTGTTTATGTTTTCTCCTTTAACCTCCAAAATTTAAAGTTAAGTAACAATAAACTGGCTCTCCAAAAAAATACTTGACACTGGGAGCAACAGGTTAAAACCAGCTAAAATCTGTTAATTTAAAGTTTTTTACAGCCCAGAGCCAGTCCTCGGACCACCAAAATAGGCAATAAAATCAACAATAGACAGATGGTCCCAAAAACTACATCTGGATCGTTTGCATGAGTCAGCTGGTGTCAAAAAAAATAACAGTTGAGGTCTTCCTTCTGGAGAGCACTCAGAAAAGACAAATAGAAGGATTTACCTGGCAGGTCACTGGAATTAAAGGAAACACTTGCAGCAGGAAGGCCTCAAATTAGAGTTTGCTGAAGGAGAAGAAAACAATATGTCACATAATACACAACTGCTATGCACTAACATAAAAAACATTGTTTAGAAATATACAGAGCAAAAACTTTTTATTGCGTAAAAATTTTAGTGGAAATCTACTGCACCTGACAAAGGAAAGTAGATTTTTATATAAAAAAGGGGAGCACAATAAGTCAACAGTGCAAATAAGGGCCCGCGATCAACCTTACTTAAAACAACAAACCAGCCATCTCTTACGTCGCTAAAGAGACCCATGGTAGGTTGGTATAGTCTGTCTCAAATATATCGTTATGGCTTTTGACGGACCATAGCCCAAAATCTTTAACGATTTTATTCCTATTGTTATTGGGTAAACCCATTTGTTCATAAGGGCAGGGGGTGGGCCACGTATTTCTTGAGTATTAACCATTAGGCATATAAATATTTGGCTACATTTTTAGTGGCAGTTGAATAACCGTTTTTACTGTGCGTTTCGAAAAGTTGTTTTACGAGAATATAACCATGTCGCGTCGAAATCATTTGCCATTAGATGCAAAACAGGTTGTGAAAATGTGTATAAAACTTTAATCAGTGAGTCTAATTAAACAAGATTAAAAGAAACCTGTCTTACTTACCAAAGCTCCAATATCATCGATAAGGGATATTATTATTAGTGAAGAATTCAAAAAAAAAACGTAGTGATTTTCAATCTCACCGTATAGGCAATAGTAATCAGGACCTAATAAGAAGGAAAATATATTGTCTTTATGAAAGGGAGTTATTCCCACCTTGAATAAACTGAAAGAAGCTAGACGAAGACGAAACCAATATAAATATTAGCCATGCCACCCTCCATAAAGTTGTTTGTAAAATGAGATTTAAATAACGCAAAATAGACAAAAGACAAGTAGTCATGAATCGCACAGATTACGACTTGGAGTTTAATTACCTTCAAGAAATTTAAAAATATAGGTTAGAAAACAGATCCATCAATTTACCTTGATAAAACATGTTCGATACACACGACACAGTATCCAAAGGTTGATTCCAGTCAAAACGCATTACCATAATACACGCTGGTTCAGAAGCTGGTTTCAAAATTATATTAAAAAAATCCAAACAACAGTGCTATTGTCATGGATAAGCAGCTACCATAGCCTGTCTGCTACACAAAGCACCAGCTTTATCAAGTTCAAAAACTGAAATTCAGGAATATTTGTTGGAAAATTATATTTATTTTGAATTCAGTTACAAAAAAACGCAACTTTTGGAAGTCCTAAATTCATATGCAATTAAAAAACAATATGTATGTGATAATTTGGCGCAACAGGCTGGGCATATTGTATTACGTTTCCTCCGTATCACTGTATGTTTAACCCATAGAGCATTATGAACCAAGTAAAATCAAAGATTAGAGCAGAAAATGTAACACCTACTTTAGTCCAGTGTTATAAATTTGATAAAAATGTAATTACTAACATACCAGTTGAGAGCTCGAAAATTCACTACAGCACATTATAAATATTGAGGACTCTTACATTTTTATCCAAAACAACATAAATTCTATTGTAATTAATTTTAATGATGACTTTGATAGTGAAACAGAATTAGATTTAGATATTTAGATTAATGTAATTATATATAGATAATGCAGTTATAAATTTTAAAAAACCTTTTCATATATTTAATTCTTAATGTAATTTTAAGATTATACTTTAACTTTAAAAAACAATAAATTATAAATCTTTTAATATTAAAGTCCGTCCCTAATGTTCTATTCCTTTAATACCTACCGATCCGCAGTTTTATTGCTGTCGGCAGGTATAATCCATAAATGAAGGCAAGAGCTAAAAACGGTTTCTTTGGGGACAGATTATACTTAGACTTTAAACCTTACCGGAATATCTCGAGATTAAAAAAATACCAAGATACATATTCAATTTTTTAACGTTAATTTTTTAATTCCAACCATGCAAAAACTTCACAAAATTTTCTACAAAAGCGCTAAGGTTCAAGCACAATGGAGTCTATTTATTTGATAAATTACTTTGTTTTCAGATATTACTTTGCTTATACCAATCCCCTTGATGAATTTCTTTTCTGCAGGGCGAGAGCGAGGAGGGGGCGGTAAAACTGCCAAGAAAATCGGATGATTAATCAAAAATATTTCTCTGGAGGAAAATGTTTCCAGCTGGATTACTTCGGTCTTATGTTTTGGGCTTATAAATGGAAAGTCTTTTTGGTTTATTGCTAGCCTTATTAATTGTTGAAAATTTTGAAATTTTGAGAATTTAACAGCGTGTTCGAGGACTAAACAGGGCCATATTTGTCATGATAAAAAAGGGCAAATAGCAATCTTTTTTATTTGTTCCGTAGGATTATATTTGGCATACATGTACTATGTATCAAGAAGCATTTTTTAATGTGCCACATTTTTTTTATTTCCACCAGTGGCATTCGTACAGAATTTGACCTGCCTATTTTGGCAAATATAGTACATGTATGCCAAATATCATTAAAATATCTAAGGTGGTATTACAGATTTTAATAATAAATGATTAATTTTTGAAAATTTTACCACCCTGTATCTCAAAAGTTAAAACGTTTAGGACATACGTTCATATGAGGTTTTCTTCTTAAAATGGACCCAAAAATTGATTCCCCCAATATTAACGTACAATTAGAAAACACCCTGTATAATGTAAAAAAAAATACCAACCATGATATTTTATTTCTCGTAAACAGTTGATTTTATCGATGTCAATCAAGAGTACCTTTTTTAGTTTAAGGTTAAAGCTATCAAAAAATAATATTGTTGAGCCTTTATCATACAGGGTGTTAAAAAAAATGCTATTATTGTGTCAGAGCTAGTCCGTCCCTGGCAAACCAAATAGGCCAAATATGATTTAATGGGTTCATTTTAAGAAGACTTATCTAGTAACCATCATATTAAAAAATAATAAATTACGCTTAGTATTTTAAAAGTTATTTAAACAAAAACGATTTTCAGGGGCGTCCGTTATGTACCTGTATCTCCGTAGGGGAGGCTCATAGGAAAAAAGTTTATGGGAACTTGTCATAATATTTTTAGGTTTTATATTAAATTCCGAGAGATTGCCCACATATTCTGGGACACCCTGTATACAGGGTGATATAGAAAAAGTATATTGTATAGTGCCACACAATAAAGGACACTAAAATAAGAAAAAAGTTCCATGAACACGGGTCCGCAAGTCCTTCGTTTAAAAGATACGGGGTGTTGAATTTTAATTTTGTTTGGTTTTTTTGAATATCCCTATTTAATCGGTCGAACTTTTTTATACACTGTATGTCATTTTCGACTGAAAAATTTGTTACTCCTCTTTTTTTGGTGAAAGGAACCTTGTTCAAGTCGGTAGAAGAATGGTTCCAATAAATGCAAGCAAATTATTCAAAAAGCGCCAAAGTAACCTTGCAAAACCAATGATAAATAACATATTAAATGTGTCATAAGAACTTTTCAAAAAAGTAATAATTGTTAGAGGTATTTTTTGTGTTTTTATTTAAATTTTTCATTGGGTTTTTCACTGATTATTCAAAATTGCTTTCAAAAATGTCTCTTCACTTTTGAAGTCAGGGACAAGATTATGTGTTACGGCGAAGTAGATCAAATTCTTACGAAGCTCAACGTATCTATCGAGAAAGATACTTTTTTTAAAAAGTTCCTAAGCAACATTTTTTAATGTGCATAGGGTTTGGGAGAAGATGAGGGTTTTTGAAACCAAAATTGGATGTGGGGGTTTTTGGGGAAATGTCGCACTGTGCGAAACGAAGAACTGTTTTACGAATGGTAGAAAATAATCCGAGAACAAGCACCAGGAAAAGTCAGCGGGGGCAAACCTTTAACCGTGAATCAGTTAGACAAATTTTCAAAGAACAACCCCTTTGCCCAAACATTTACAAAAAATTCATTCACTATTGGGAAAATGACTTTTTTCCCCCGTAAATTTTGCGAATTTTTAAAAAAAAGAAAAAAATTATTTCATCAATTTTTTTTACCGACGAAGCTGGTTTTAGTCGTGATGAACCCCGAACCTACATAACATGCACTATTGGAATTTATGAAAATCCTCATCAAACTGTAATTGGGGGAAATCACCCTATGGGTTTCCCCCTTTAATGGGCAGGTATAATCGACAATTACTTAATTGGCCCATTTCGATTGCCCAATCGATTTGACAGGTTTACGTATTTTAAATTTCTTTAGAATGATTTAAACACATTATTAGAGGATGTCCCATTGATATTATTGGAAGAATGTATTACATGCATGATGGGCGCCAGCTCACTTTTCGAGTGGCAAGGAATATTTGGACAGGAGATTTGGAAATACGTGATTTGGGCGAGGGGGGCTTGTAGCTTGCCAGCTCGTAGTCCCGATCTTAATCCCATCGATTTTTTACTTTGGGGATTTATGAAAAGAAATTTTTTATGAAATACATAATGAAGAACAATTATGGATAAGAATTATGGAATCGGCAGATAGATTTTGTAACAACCCAGAAAAATTTCCCAAAAATGCGTCAATCTTAAGAAAGGAGAATGAAAAAAAGTAAAGGGCAACAATTTGAACATCTTCTAAAAACTTGATGTTTTGTTTTAATTAATCATATTTTTTAGCATACCATTAAATGTAATTGTTGATTTATCATTGTTTTTGCAAAAAAATTTAAAAAAAAAAAAAAATTCAACACCCCGTATCTTTTAAAACGAAGGCTTTGCGGACCCGTAAAGTTCATGGAAACTTTTTTTTTTATTTTAGTGTCCTTTATAGTGTGGCACTATCAATGTACTTTTTTCTATGTCACCCTGTATATATAACTTTATGAAATTTAACGGGAAGTTTTAAAATGGTATGATGTTTTTTGGCTAAATATTGAAAAATCTAGAGGATCAAAAAAAAACACGCAGGCTTTTTTGAGAAGAAGCATATTTTGATTTTTTTATATACATCTTTACGAAGAGTTTCTGCTACTTGTACATCCAACCAAACACAGATAATGCTTGGTTTATTTAGCCTTCGATGACTCTGCCAAAATTAAAAAAAATCAAAGTCTACCTTTTAATACTAGTAGTAATATTTATTGGTAAAAGCAAAATGTATTTAATATTAACATAATTAACAAAACAATTTTAATCATTTTAATGTTTAATATATCTGCTAGATTTTCTATTTTCTAATTTAAATCGCAATCCTGGTATGAATTAAAGTATTTTGTTGTTGATTAAAATAAATACAAAATCCTTTTTCAAAAACGGATCAATAAATAAATTTTTCATTAAAAAATTGTATATTTTGATTTAATTTAAATTATTATTTTTAGTGTTCTTTAAGATTTTACGCCAAAAAAAAACGTTACATTGTTTTCAATACCAGAAAACCAATAAATATTGCCCGGTTCAACCCTTGTTGGGTGATTCTGTATATAAGACTTAACAGACATTATATAGGTTATTCTACGAAAGTCTATTTAATTTAATTTATTAAAAAAAAAAAAAAATTTAAACTGCTTTAACTGCTTTCTTACCATAAAAAATAAATAATTTATATAGTAACCACATACATATGTTGTACTTTTTTTTCATGATCTCGTGCTTCCTTTAATTGCTGCCTATTTTGTTAAAAGGCCCACCGTAGATAAATGATAAAAACATTCAATACCATCTTTCAAAATTATTTTTAGGCCCAATATGGTGTCCAAAAAAACTGGTAATTGTGTTAACCATATGGTAATCATTTCTTATCCCTCAATAGTCAGGAAAAAAAACCAATTAAAATGGACAATAACGTACCTTAAAATACTTTATGTATCAAACCGTACTACTGTAATTTATAATAATACAACAACAACAATTAAAAAATAATATAAAAAAACGACCTTAAAAAACATTTTTTTTATATGAACTAATATTTTATATACACGATTGATAAAGCTAAAGCTTGAAAAGAAAACGACAACAATTTAGCTTTATCACGCTGGAACCCGCTTCAAAAAATATCTATTTTTTTTATTTTATTGTAAAGTACAAACGATGTTAATGCATGGAGCAAACTCAATTTTTTTGTAGCTTTAACCCATTGAGGACTGAGTTTTTTATATTCGGAATATTAAGGAGAATTCCAAATAACAATATCTAAAATTAAATAAATAACTTAATCTATATTTAAACATTATAAACTTCATCAAGTCCTAGAGTAAATTATATTTTAATAATCTACTAAGCAATTAAAATACGTTTTAGGTCAATTTATACAATGTCATCTTATTATTTCCAAGATGGCGGCCGTTCCATATATGGAACGCTAGTCTTTTAGGGTTCGTAAAATTACTAATATAAAAATACATTTAAAAAAGGTAACAAAAACATTTATTTAAATAATTAAATTTATAAAACAAGTTTTTTTTTATTTCATTTAGTATGAAAATCAACGAAACACTCAATACATAGTCCTACGTCACATTTGCGACACTGTGTGCGAACAGAACTGCCTCTATGGTTTTGTCCGGAGCATCGTCGGCGTTTGTTGTTGGGGATATATTCCACCAAATGATTTTTTTCATCAAGCCGAATATCTGGGGAGATTCTTCAAAATTTATTAAATATCCATTTTTGGAGTTTATGCACCAACACTTATATCCGAAGCGGATAGGTTTTCCCCGATAATTTGTTTGCAGCCGTGATGGCCATGATACTCAATCATGCTTTCGTCATATGATATTTCTTGTGATGGTACAAAATGACGTAAAATTGTTGTTTCATTTTATTCATCAATGGTCTTAATTTTGCCATCTTATCTTTTGGTTCTAGTTTTGTGTTGTCGGCACAGTGTATATGCCTCATTATTTCGATAAATCTATCTCTACGCATTGCCTTGTAGACCCCAATATTTCTAAGATCTTCTTCCGAGTCCCAATAACTTTTTTTTGGAAGGTTTTTTGTCATTGTGTCTTCAGTTTTAAACATATCAGCAACCTGCTGCACCGTTAACCTAAAAATAAACATACAGATTTTTATGTATGCTAAGAGACTAGCGTTCCATATAAGGAACGACAGAAAAAAATGCAAAAATAAGAAAAACAAAGGCATATTAAATAATTTTTTTAATGAAACTCAAAGTTAAGTACATCAAAATTTATTAATATAGTATTAGTTTTAGTCTAGAGATTCCTAAACTTATTAAAATATGTACTTACACATCTCGACGCGCCATTTGCGTGTATGCACCAGACAGCTGAACGGAGCAAATAACTTTTAAAGAACTCTTTTCGTTTACTCGATGTTTAAAGTGATATGACACGTTACCAGTATATTCAGCAACCTGAAAATATCGACCAACGAAGATTTTTTGCAAGTACACTCTTATTTTTAACCATTTTATGATGCTTTGATTTGCGTGCCATATATGGAACGCTAGTACCTTTAATGGGTTTATATATATGAGATCGAAGGAAAATTATTGGAATATACATTTTTGAGCAGTAATTATTGCAAATAATTTAGTTGCTGCTAGTGAGATTAATGCTCAATCGTTTGTAGTTTTTTGCAGTAACAAAAATATTTTTTTACTTGATGCGAGAACACAAAATATGGCATATTACGAAAAATAATGAGGGCACAAAAAATTGCGACATGTACTCAAAAACTAGAAACGATGCTAATGAATGTAGTAAACTCATTTTTTTTGTAGTTTTAATAATTAGACCAAAAAATAATAAATACATTTCTATTTTTATTTTTTTTTAAGTTATTTTTATTATCAGGATTACT
Organism: Listronotus oregonensis; assembly: GCA_019359885.1. Taxonomy (NCBI): domain Eukaryota; kingdom Metazoa; phylum Arthropoda; class Insecta; order Coleoptera; family Curculionidae; genus Listronotus; species Listronotus oregonensis. The sequence goes on along the minus strand of JAHBCN010010233.1, from coordinate 13,670 downwards.
ATTATTTTTAATAATTTTTAAGAATGTTCATGGGTTTATTTTTTTTAGAATAGAAGTCTTTATTTTATTTTTAGGCTTAGGTCTGATAAAAATTCAACAACCTCTTAATTACTGTTGTATTAAATACAACAGTAATTAACATAACCGCATAGAAACCAAAAAAAGTTTAATATCTTCAAAAAATGCGATTGATAATCACTCTTTTAACGTCCGGGGTCCGGCTGATACTGAATGGATCGAATGCCATGCCCGCGGTATTCCCCTCTTCTTGTTGGGCCGATCAAGCTTCACTAAAAATTTCTGCATGCAAGAAATTGGTTTGCCAGCCGTGCATATACCAAATTAACCAACAAAAATAAATTTAAAAATAAAACAAATTAGGGGCCTATAATTTTTTCGAGGTTATTGCCAGCAAAACCATCCAATATAATCAAAATAGAAACAAAATATCCCATACAAAATTAAGCGGAAAAGACATTTTACTTAACAACTTTTAATTTCATTTTTTTATATTTGGTAGGTATGGTTGGTTGGTTGGTTAATTTAAGCAGGGTTGGTCGCGTGCCCATATTTGCACTGCAGCCTACTGGCTTATTGTACTTCCCTTTCTTGTTATAGAAGTCCGCTTCCCTTTATCAAGTCTAGTAGGTATCAAGATGTTCATGCGGAAGCGGACTTCCACTTTGTATATTTCCGAACAGTGTATGATTTCTGTACATCAGTCCATTGAAATCGCATAATATGTGTAAAGGTGTGGTTCCTTCCACGCGGCCGTCGCATGCGACTAACGCAATGCGACTAACGCATGCGGCCGCCGTTTAATCAGGTGGTTTCTTAGGACCGCGGCTCAAACTCGCGATAGTAAAATTATTAGTGTAAAGGGAATAATCTTTGGTCAGAGTCGTGATGGATGATCTAGCAATATATTTATTATTAGAAGAAAAAGAGGATGACGAAATACTATTACAATTAGCCAACCTGAAACATAGCAATGCCCCTATAAATCCAATATTTCAGCAAAGACGCGATAAGGGTTGTTATCCTACATTAATAAATCGACATCTGCAACGGGATGAAGTAAAATTTAGAAAATATTTTAGACTGAATAAAGCAAAGTTTAGTTTTATTTTTCACTTAATAAAAGACGATATAAAGTCTGAGCCAGACAACAAAGTTGAATATCCAATAACCCCAGAGGAAAAATTAGCCATTGTATTAAGGTAAATCTGTACAGGGTGTACCAAATTCGAGTCTTATCATTAGGATCTCGGTTGGTTAAATGAAGGCAAAGTTGCGCAATATGATGCTAATCAAAATGCCACCTTAGAACTTTAAAATTTTCGAATACTTACTTTTGGAAAAAACCGATAATTCGCGATTTCGTTTTTATTTTTTATGACTTTATTTGAATGGATGTAACAAAATAACTCTTACATTTCCATTGCTACTTTTCTGTTCTACAAGATAGTGTTACTAGATTTATACACCGACGTTTCGTCTTTGAGCTGCCATCATCAACTGTTTTTTTTTTTAAATACGGCCCTGGATTTTTTATTATGTATTTTAGGAGCTATTAAGTTTCCAAAATCAATAATGTATTGCACTTATTCGAAAAATTTATATTAATGGCAATTTTCATAAGAAACCATATGTTAGAGAGAGTCAGACAATATATTTTTGGCAGGATCTTGGGAAAACATTAAACTGATTTTTTTGATTTACTGCCAAACATCATTGGATTTGATATCTTAAAAGCTCTTAAAATACGTGATAAAAAATCCAGGACCTCATTTAAAAAATAAAGTTTCAATTTTTAACAATTAAAAAAATATCGGACATTCCACATAAAACAACACAAACAAAATATCAGTAGCAGACACGACTGTGGCTACACTTCTTCTTCAGCAGTCCAGTCGCATCAATCGCAGTCGTTGATAGCGGACGCATACGACGGCCGCTTGGAACAAACCAGGCACATTTAAAAACATGAGTAGGAGTGCTTTGCGGCTAACGTAGTGCGTTAGCCGCATGCGGCGGCCGCGTGAAAGGAAACATACCTTAAGGCTGTTTCCCTCTTCCACATGCCCATTTCCTGCAAGTGTTTTCTTAGCTGACAGTTGCCTGTCAAAAGTTTTACTACTTGTCTTAACTAAGTACGCCTCAGACGAAGGAACTCAGATGTTAGGTTCTTGGAAGGGTCACCTAGCGTTGCCTTTGCATGTATTCGACCAGATAATGTGTACCAACGATTCAGATGTTGTTTGAGGCACCATCTGTCTTTCGTTGTTTTTATCGCCTATTTTGATAGTCCAAGGACTGGCCTTAAGCCATTGAACTTTCTAGTTAAGCTATTGCTAGTTCATCTGCTTTTTTGTTGCCTTTTATTCCCGTGTGTGAACCTAAAGGAGTTCTAACCTATTGTTCCTAGCGACAAGTTCTTTTTGGTTGTTTAAGCACTCCATCGTGATTTTTGATGTTAAATGATGGAAGATCAGGGCTTCTGGAGCAGCCTGACTGTAAGAAAAAATGCGTATGTTTTGGTTGTGATATTCCCTTCTCACATCCTCTTAAACACAATGACATGCTTGATAGCTTAGATTTGCGGCTGGTATACTGTGGCTTGCTTACCTAATGAATGGTCACTCTTGGCCTTACCCTTAATATACCAGCACTCACACCATCACTTGTCTTTGAGCCATCGGTGTACCAAACCCTTCCTCTGGAAAGTGATGGAGGTGTTCCCTTTATCCATGTCGCAGCTGACACTCTGGTTTATCAAAGTTGTAGACGGCTATCATGTGATCTGATTTGTATTTATTTTTCTTTGTTGCCCCACTGACTGCGAAAAAATCTAGGGTCCTTATTTGTCTTGTACCCACTTACGTGTAAAATATTTATTCATAATTTTTAGTTAATTTTTAAATAATTGGTGTTAATTTTTATGTTTGTTAATTGGTTTATATGTAGTTTATACCACAAATTTTTAATTTTTAAAGTTCTTAGCGTGTATAATAATTATAGGTACGCCTATGTCACAAATTCTGTTAAAACTTTTTTAAAATATTTTTGCTCATAAATGTTTGGAATACATGTATAAATACCACTGTAATTGCCAATTTATATGAATTAATAAAACATATTGAAATACACATAACATTAACAAGAACGCTGAAAATGTTTTTTAAACGATTTTTTGACAAAATGTAAAACTATTGAGTAAGAAACTTAATAAAACGGACGGAAAATGCTTCATTGATGGTCAAAAGGTTTTATACCTCGAGACAGCAATAAACTTTTTCGTCGAAGTTTGTATACAATTTTATTTTAACCCTTAATTTTTAGGCAAAACTCAAAGATTTTATGGACGCATCTTATATATCTCGTCAAAAACTTTGGCACTTGGAACTTTGACTTTGACTTTGAATTTTGGAAATTAAAAAAAAACGAGCAGGAAAATGTGGACGGAAACGCATTTTCTTGTCTGGGCAGGTATATGCATTGCTGTTCCGATAAAATGTAAAAGTAAACAAATGTGACACTTTAAGATTTTTAAAAGTCTGTAATGTCAACATTACATAAACGGTTAAAAAATATAATTTTCTGAATTTTTTTTGGCCAGAAACTAAGTTTTTTCCGGGCTAGACCGATGGTTGGTTATTAAGGACCGGAAAAATACTTTTTCCGAGCTTATTTGTCAATTTTCTGGTAAAATGAAAAATAAGCTGCTAATTTAGAGCACAGCCGTTTTTATTTATGGTTGTTACGGAAACGAACTTCAGTTGATTGTTACATTAAGTGTCAAATCCATCTCAAGAAAGTAAAATTTCTGAAGAAATGTCGAAAGCGCTACGAAAGCAGCTAATGATATTTGCCCTAGAAACCGTTACTACTTTTTCAAACGTCAGTAAATCCATCATTACTCGAGTGTGCAGGCGACCACAAAGTTTGTATAACGTAATTTATAGCTTACCAATTATTTGGTGATACCACTTTATAGAAACGTAAATGAAGTATAGTTTTTAGGTTTTTCATGTTAATGTAGTAAATACAGTGCTTTCATTTCAAAACGAACCAACCTAAATATCTTTAAAAAAAAACACTCACCAAAAAAACAAAGAAACACGTCGATTTAGATATACAGGGGGAAGTTTAATTTCGTATTTGATAAAATTTTATCGGTCACCTCCTAACCTCTAGTTAACCTCACTTTGATATGTCAAATGGCAACCCCCATAGTGTGACACATCATTGTAAGCGGCATGAAATTTGCTATCCAACAGTACTAAGAAACTTTAAATCGATGGACGTAGAAGCGACTTAGAAGTAAAAATGTGTGTTAATTAGTTTATCGTGTTCAAATAATTTATTTTATCAAATGCTCAAAATGTGCGCCGTTATTGGCGAGACAATAATAAAGTCTGTTTTGAAATTCTTCGCGAACGTTGGCGAAAGTTTGTCTGGTAATACCTCTGCATTCTAGTGTAATTCTACATTTAAGTTCTTGAATATTTGCAGGTGGCGTTTTGTACACTTTACTTTTTAAATAACCCCAGAGGAAAAAGTCTAGAGGAGTTAAGTCTGGAGACCGTGCTGGCCATTCGATGGCCACTCTCGAACTGCTAAAGCATAGTGGGGAGGGCTCCATCTTGCTGGAAATGCAAATTATTTTCACTGAGTTCCATAGCACCATTTTCATCCACCTGATTTTCCAAAGATTGGACGATAGAAGGGTATATCGCATTTTCCAAAAGGTTCAGATACAGTTGCCCAGTTAAATTTTCTTCCAGAAAGAATGGCCCGATAATTTCGTTTCCATAAATACCTGCCCAAACGTTGATCTTCTCTGGAAATTGAGTATGTCCTTCCTGAAATATGTGCGGATTTTCATTATCCCAATATCTGCAGTTATGTCTATTAAGAATTCCATTTAAGAAGAAAGTTGATTCGTCAGAAAAGCAGATATTTTTGATCAAATGAGGGTCTTCGTCAATTCGCTGGCACATTGATTCGCAAAATTCTATTCTTCTATCATAATCGTCTTCGTTGAGTTCATGAAGAATTTGTATTTTGTATGGAAAAAACTTATTCTTTTTCAAAATTTTGTGCACGGAACCCGTAGAAATATTGGTCAGCTTAGAAACTTTTGGAATAGACAACGTCGGATCTATTGCGAACTGTCCTAGTACCTCAACCTGGCGTGCTTCGTCTAAAACCCTTTCATTAGTACTTTTCTTGTTGCATACAGATCCAGTTTCTTCAAACTTACGCACCAATTCCATTACATATTTATGCCCCACGTTTTTATTTTGATGCCTCTCATTGAATACTATGGCGGTTCTACGCCGCATCGATCTTCAGCCCCATATAGGAAAATTATTTCTATTCTCTCTGCTAGAGTATACACCATTTTAAAATCAAGATTCTTAATTTTAAACTAACGATGTCAAAATGACAATCCTAACAGTAATATTTAACTGGTTCCTAAACGTCTTAAAAACTTGTGCTATTGCAGTGTTTTGCTGTAGCAGGTAACACAAAAATAATAATTGGAATGAATGCACACTAAAATAGTCTGCGAGGAATTTCAAAACAAGCTTGTCTCGCCAATAACGGCGCACATTTTGAGCATTTGATAAAATAAATTATTTGAACACGATAAACTAATTAACACACATTTTTACTTCTAAGTCGCTTCTACGTCCGTCGATTTAAAGTTTCTTAGTACTGTTGGATAGCAAATTTCATGCCGCTTACAATGATGTGTCACACTATGGGGGTTGCCATTTGACATATCAAAGTGAGGTTAACTGGAGGTTAGGAGGTGACCGATAAAATTTTATCAAATACGAAATTAAACTTCCCCCTGTATATCTAAATCGACGTGTTTCTTTGTTTTTTTGGTGAGTGTTTTTTTTAAAGATATTTAGGGTGGTTCGTTTTGAAATGAAAGCACTGTATAAATAATGATTTAATAGAATAATATAGTCATCATTGTATCCAAGAATTATTCTCAAAAAGTAACAAAAAATGCTATTATTCGGTTAATAGAACTTTCTTTGCTATATTTGACTTGAATAAAAATTATGTTTAGTCAAAAATAAAACCGCAAAAAAAATGGGTAATAATAAAGGTTAGAAAAAACAATTGCACGTACAATTTCGAAAAACTTGTTTGCCTTTAATGATATCTACACTATAAAAGATATTAACAAAACCACTTAAAAAATGTCAAGGCTGACGGTCAGCACTGACATCGGTCGAACGTATCAATGAAAATATACCTATGGTGTACGCGCGTAGCAATCCATTAGATCTGCACTCAAGTTAATTATACATTTTCATTGATATAGCTACGTTAAACCGATGTCAGCGCTGACCAAGTATCAAAAAATGACTAAATAACTTAAAATTCCACAACACCCCATTTTCACTGCCATATTTTTAAACCAGATGTTGACCTAATATTTATACAACTAAATAATAATAAAAATATATTAATCCAGAATCTACTTTAAAAAAATCGTAAATGTCCTTTAAATCGGAACTATCCTATGTATGCTTTTCAAATGAATTGACTGTAGTACTTTAGGATATTTCTGTATCAAAAATAATGAAGCTCTTGAGTCAGGTTTATTGTAATGTAAATTTTGGGAAGTTTGCGACTGGAGAATAATTTTACAATCAATGGGAAACACTTTTTTGCATCATTTCATCAAATAATCTCAATTTTTGCAAAAATGAACAGGGATGTGCTAACTTAAAAAAATAATATAAATTTTATCAAATATTGTGTTTCAACGACACCTAGTACATTTTCTTACAATCAAAATTATACAAGTTCTTTTAAAATAAGCTCCCTCTAGACAAAACTGCCTCAACTACCCTATTTCATCCCCTTTTATTCTAGCATTAATCAATATTAACCCTTTGGTTAGGTTTGGAACCAGACTTAACACTTACGGTCATTATTCTCACCCCTAAAGGTTTTTTATGAAGCGATTCTTGGGTTATAGTGTAGGGGCTAATGTTCAGAATCAGGGTTTACTAAATTGATCGTGACCCGTAATGGAAATCCAATTGTTTAAGATCTTTAACACCAAATTGTGGCAGTAAAAACAAATATAGATTTTTGAAGAGACAGAAGCATCTAAAGTCGTTGGATGCGTGTCCGTTTCTCTTATTTTAAAATCGATTGCTTAAAAACTCTAAAAAACTTTATGTTATCTTGGAAAAATCCACGATATTTTAAAACCTCGTGGTTGTCTTAAGGGTAGAAAGAAGCGGTTTAATAATAACACAAGACCAAAAATTTCTTACCGCGCTTGAAATCTCAATCGTCGATTCGTCCGTCTTTATTTAAAAACGAAGTGTGTGGTGCAAAACGTTTTAATCGTCATTCTTGTAACAAATAAACACGCTTTATTAACGTTTTTCTGTGAACGACTTTAGCATTCGGCGATAAAGACGGTTTAAAATTAAATTAGGTGTGGGAAAGTTTTAATCATTCCACTGAGCGGTCTTAATCGGCGATTGAGAAGGTTAAAAAAAACGATAGTCTGTGGGGACTTTAAGATGAATGTATGCAGAGTTAACGTACAAAAAAAGATTCAATAATATACGTCACTAAATATATAACAATAATATTAAATTAAAAGAGTACCCGCTTCATTTTGATTGATGGATAACATTGTTTTTAACAGTTTGATAGTTTAATGAAATTATGGGAAAAAACCTTTCTGTGGATTCCTACATCCCCAGGCGAAAAAAATTGAATTTATTCTATAACTATTTCATTCAGTATCCTATAGATTATACCCATGAAGTTGGTTCTGGCTGGTTCTTGTACCAACGCATTTTTTCTTACTGATGTGATAATATTTTGTGTGCTGCATTGGTGAAGTGATGGAATAGGGTGTGATGAAATATCCTTGATGAGATGTCGCGTGATGAAATGTCGTGAATGGGAGTCTCATAGATCCAGGTAATTGTCTTGAAAGTTGTGTCCACTCCGATTTTGACCAAATTTGGTATACGGGTTTTTTTTGAGGCGCTGATCACGAATCTTCGGCAAAGTTTCGTTTTCGGGATATTCATCATCAAACTTAAAAATCAAACTAACCTTATTAACACTATTCCTTCTTCTTTTGTCCAGAATTCTTAATTTATACACTCAATTGGCATACACTATTTTATAAACACCTTTTAAAAACTTGTTATTTTTTATTTATTTTACAACATTTTTTCATTTAATTGCAAACCTCCACTTTTAAACGCCGCAATCTCAAGGAAGTTTTAAGGTGTATGGAAGCCCAATGCTATGGCCCATTCGATCAAAAAATGTCCAGCCCAGTATGAAAATAACTGTCAGAGTTGGCCCCGCCTGATTTTGCACAATAACGAAATTCCACGAAATAATTTAATGTGTTGCCTACTTACACACTGATAAATCAGTGTGTAGTTAGGCAACAATTATACTTTTATGAGAGCCGTATTAGTTTCGATTGTTTTGCTTTGTGTGATTATATTTTGTGGTTGCAGATGTTTTTTTGGATTGATAAAAACCTTCTTATTTTAGTGATTAGTGTTTATTAAATTGTGACTATAATTTTGTGTTTATTGTTTGTTACTTATAATATCGTAACAAAATAACTAGAGGTTGTATCGTTTTATCTTGCAAATTAAAGGGTAACATACCCGGCATTTTTTACTTTAGGTAAGTATTTATATTTAAATTAGGTGCTTCTTATGAGACGTAACGTTAGGTAACCGAATCAATAATAATATATCAATTATGAATTATAGAAAATGAAAATTTCATAGGAAAATAGCAGTGAGAAAAGTAAGGCAATCCTAATTATCTTTTAGATGATTTCCACAATGTTTGTGTATTTCTGTGGATTATTAAAAAGAAATAAGGTTTACATTTAGGTACTTTTATTTCATTTATTAATTTAGTACATTCTTTTAAAGGATCAAAATTATTGATTACTGGGCAGACCAGGCAAATTTTAATATATACAGGTCCCTCTAATTGAATAAAAGAAAGTACAATTTTATGTTAAAGTTCCTTTTTGCTTTTTCTGTATTTGTTTAAAAAAAAATTAGATTTTTGGTTTCTTAAACTTACATTATCAACTTTTTAAGCTCGATATACTGTAGACACATAATATTTAACGGTTACTGTTACAATGGATACCTAGGTACCAAAGGTTACTAAACATTTTTAACCACTGTTATTCTGTCTCATGAATGTTTGTTATTAGTGAAAAGTATATGCCTAAAAAGCAGTTATAAAAATTTTCACTTTTTAATGTACAACCAGAATCTTAGGATTAGATTAAACTCATTTACACTATCTTGCCCTTCTTTTATCACAAAATTGGTGATAAGTACACGAAACTATCATACAATGTTTGAAATTTATTTTTAATAAATCGTGTTTTTATTTATTTACAAAGATTTTTGGTAAAAATACAAAACTCCCAAAAATATCGACCATTTAAATAGAAGGCTGTAAAGTGGCGCCATCTATTCTTTCCATATTATATCAGATGATATAAAATCCAATATTACACAATAACTTTAAATATTCTATGGTAGTATCGTTTAATAACCAACAATTGTGTGCAAAAAAAAACAGTGAATGCTTGAATTTGACATTTGATGATGTCAACTTTATAGATAGTAACAAAGAATTATGGAAGTCCTGCTCTGACCTACTATTCATTGCGCAAACTCCGCGGGGCCAATCCCCCGATTCCCGCTGCCCTGCACGCCTGGACAATTTTGTTCTACAGTATTGGGCTTCCATACACCTTAAAATTTCCTTGCGCAATCTCCGCAACCATGTATACACTAGGGATTTTATCAGCAAAAATGACCGCGGCCTTTGACAATAAAACTTTACAATTTAATGAAAAAAAGTGAAAATAAATAAAAAAAAATGTTTATGAAATTTGTGTGCCAATTTAGTGTAAAAATAATAAATTGTGTGCAAAAAGAAGGGGAATATAGTGAAAATAGGTTAGTTTGATTTCAAATTTGATGATAAATATCTCGGAAACGAAACGTTGCCGATAAAAATAGTAACTATTAACTATAATCTGATTGTTTAATAATAGGTTTTACAGGATGAATAAACAGTTATCCACAGTATGACATCTGATCGATATATTATGAGATAAATAACCTTTCAAAAACTTTAATTTAGCATACTAAGTATGATTGTTTCAAAACTTCTATTATTTTTGACAAAGCCAAGGTCGAGCTTGGCCATTAGAACGGTAGACAGACAGATATACACCTATGCCGATAATATTCCGCCATATTTTTTTAAATTAAATTTTGCTTGGTCTAGATAACAAAATGAGTATATGTTGTTCCAAGATTACTATTTTTTGCACTTTCTAGGTCTATTTTCTGGTCAATAAACCATCCTACAATTTGTCAAACCTATCTATAAATAACTAGCTTATGGTCAACTATTTAAAAGGGCGTAGTGGGTACAATAAGTTCCTTTTTTCTTTGATGCCCAGTCGGTCTAAAATAGCCTGGTTTAAGTGACGTTTAGGTAGATAATTTAAAAACAACCACATCACACTTATCATCACCTGACTAACTAAACTAAAATCCTGTTCTTTTAAATCTCAGTTTCCAATAGAGCAATATTATAAGTGGATAATCCCCTCTATATCCTTAATTTAAAGAAATCTAAACAGTTACCTCTGCCTCCGTACTACAAAGGCCCGTTTTGACGCGTGCCGTTCTCGAAGCCAGACCCATGCACATTTTTTACATGCGAAAGGGTAGATTTTTACCGAGGGTGAGAAACGAATGTAAGGGTCGTTTTTATTACCTGTTTTATGTAGTTCTTGCCACGGCACGTTCCTTAATTGCACCCAGACATGTGTTTGAATTATTTTTTTGTAAAGATTGAGTTTTTATGGAGCGGTTTTATGTTGCGAAGGAATTTAGAGGGAAAAGAAGACAAAGAAGAATAAAAGTGAAATTTCGGCTTGTTTTTTGAAAGAATAATTATTTTCTTAAGTTTTGTTAGGTAAATTGATAAAATATACAGTGGCAGCTGGTCCATAAAGACGAAAAGGCTGTTGCCTCCCGAGACAAAACGAAAATAAGCGATTAAGTTAAGATGATATATTGTATTAAATCAATCAATCCAAAAATGAATAAAAATCTTCATTTTAACTTCAATAATCTCCGTATAAACTTTTTCTTGCAACAATTTTTTTTGCAAGCAAATGTAATTTTAAAATTTTCAATCTGTTTTTACAGTTTAAAAGATTCCTTGTATAAATTTTTTCTTGCTGTAATTTTTCTTGCATGCATTTTTATTTAAAATTTTTAAGCTTTTTTTTTGAAATTTATTGTAAATTTTCTTGCTATTTTTGCATGCAATTTTATTTAAATTTTCAAGGGTTTAGTTTAAAATCTGTTAATTTTCTTGTCAATTTTCTTGAGCACTTTATAAAATTTTCAAGTGTTTACGTTAAAATTCTGTGTAGAATTTTTCTTGCTGCAATTTTTTTGCTTGCAATTTTATTTAAAATTTCCAAGCTTTTATTATAGTTTAAAAACATTTTTGTGTATAATTTTGCTTGCTGCAGCTTTTTTTGCATGCAATTTCATTTAAAATTTTTAAGCTGTTTTAACAGTTTAAAAAATATCTTGTGTATAATTTTGCTTGCTGCAGTTTTTTTGCATGCAATTTTATTTAAAATTTTTAAACTGTTTTACAGGTTAAATCAATTTTTTTGTGAATATTTTTTATTTTTCTTGCATGCAATTTAATTTAAAAATTTTAAGCCGTTTTTACAGTTAAAAGATTCCTTGTATAAATTTTTTCTTGCTGTAATTTTTCTTGCATGAATTTTTATTTAAAATTTTTAAGCTGTTTTTAAAGTTTGAAAAATTTCTTGTGTAAAATTTTTCTTGCTGCAATTTTATTTAAAATTTTCAAGCTGGTTTTACAGTTTAAAAAAATCTTGTGTAAAATTTTTCTTGCTGCAATTTTTCTTGCATACAATTTTATTTAAAATTTTTAGACTGTTTTTAAAGTTTAAAAAACTTTGCGTAAAATTTTTGTTGCTACATTTTTCTTGCATGCAATTTTATTTAAAATTATTTAGCTGTTTTTACAGTTTAAAAATTTTTGTGTAAAATTTTTCTTACTGATATTTTTCTTGCATGTAATTTTATTTAAAATTTTAAGCTCTTTAATACACTTTAATACATTTCTTGAGTAAATTTTTCCTTGTTGCAATATTTTTGCCTGCAATTGTATTTAAAATTTTCAAGATGTTTTTACAGTTTGAGAAATTTCCTTTGTACCATTTTTCTTATAGCAAATTTTTTGCATGCAATTTTATTTAAAATTTTCAAACTGTTTATACAGTTTAATTTTTTTTTGTGTGTAAATTTTTCTTGCTGCAATTTTTTTTGCATGGATTTTTTTAAAAACTCTTATGCTGTTTTAACAATTTAAAAAATTTCTTGTGTAAAAATTTTCTTGCTGCAATATTTTTTATCTGCGCACATGGACTTTTTTGGTTTTTAAAAACTGCTGCAATTTTTTTATGCAAGACAGGCGCTATTTTTCTTGTAGCAAGCCGGCGATGTTGTTAAGTATTTTAGTGATTCTAAAGAAATTAATTTTAAAATATTTTGACAGTATAAAATTAGCTTAAACTAGAATGGGTTAAAACATATTTATAAATAACCATGGTAAAATTCATTTGCGTATTTGCACTTTATACTTAAAAATTTTACAAAATAAATAAATTAGTTGGTTACAAATTTCAGTAACATGATATACCTTATTGTCTAAACAAATCCCAGCTATTTTCAAATTGTAAAGAATTGGAATTTTCCAAGACGGCATGCGGGGAAAATTGTATCAGGACATATTTTACGAAAAAAATCTTTTAAACAAATTATTTAATTACTTTTAAGATTCTTCTATTCTATGTGAACTGTTTTAGGATAAAATACTGCCAATACAGTACAACTATAACCATACAGGAGCTAAAGAGGTAAACTAGGATACAGATACAGATACTGGGTACACGTGTTAAAACAGTTAGGCCAGAGGCCGGTGATAAAGTTTTCTTAAAATGTATGTAAAGTATATTAAACAAAAACAAATTCTATATTTAATTTATATTAGGGATCTATGCATTCTTTTCTGTATGAATAAAAATAACCGGAACTAACTAAACATCAATCTTTTTTTTTTTTTTCTTTAAATCTCATAAAATCAAAAATGATATTTAACTGCTATACCGTCTCCTCTAAAAACTTCTCCGAACATTTCCATATTTCCAATGGCATCCTTTTATCTTATTTGCCCTTCTTAAAACTCGCATTATTATCGACCAAAAGCGACTCTTTTCACCCCCTCTTTTACATTCTTCCACCCTCTCCCCGGTATTTTCCGAGATCAAAAGCGGGCCCGCGTGGCCCGAGCTTTTCATTTCAGCCATCTTTGCCGTTTTCTCGTCGCTCCGCCTTGAGAGCAAAATAAGAAACGCCTTAGCGAAAATAAGGGAATTTTCACGGGAAAATCGTTTATTTTTGACCTGCGCATAGGGCAACGTCTAAAGGATTGCTCAAAGAAATATCATTGCGATTTTAAAAAGGGAAATGATTATTTCC
>JAHBCN010010232.1:0-32452 GCA_019359885.1 Listronotus oregonensis | reverse complement strand
TATCTCTGTAGTTCGTAAAAAAATTTTTTTGCTGCGAACTGGTTTTTTTTGGGAAAAAAAACCCAAGAGACATTTTTTTTTAAATGAAACAGGCTATGGAAATAATTTTTAAATGGTAAACAAATAATAAGAAAAAAATTTAAATTGGGAAAAAAATTTTTAGTTGCGTTTTCCCCCCCTTAAAAACCATAAAACCCAAAAAAAACTGGTTAAGTGTTTTTTTGGTAGTACAAAACGTCAGGTTAATTTAATATTGTAATTTTTTTGGTTTGGAAAAAAAATTGTTATAAAATTTTTAAATTTTAAAGGGGCTGAAATTTTAACAAGGGATCCCCCAATAAAATTTCTTTATAAAAGACCCTTTTTTTTTCGTGAAATCACCCCCCTTTTAAATTTTTTACCTTTTTTATTCCCCTTTATATAAATGTTTTTAATTAAAAAAAATTTTCCTAAAATCAAATATTTGTTAATCAAGATTTTAAGTATCCGGACCTCTAAACCCTTTAAACCCGATAACTAATTAAACTCCAAAAACATAAAAAAATACATTCCCAGACAATTTCATGCCCATTTAACTTTTAACCGTGCACACATGCTTACGAAATCCTTAGTCTATAATGGAACCAAAAATTTTAATGTTGAGAAACCAAAATAGTGCTAAAAAAAAATTAATTCAATAATAAAAATAATAATGTCAAAAATTATTCATAATTGTATATCCACACCTTAAATTTAATCAATAGACAATAAATGCTTGTAGTCAGTGGTTGTTTTGGGACTACGAATAAAAAAAATTTAACTAGTGTTGAAATATTGTTAGCAAAAAAAGATGAAAGTATTAAAATTTTCTCATAATAAGGGAAAATTGATTATATTGCCTTATGTTAGGGTTTTGAATTTACTGGTAATGTGGAAAATTTATCAATCCTAAACTTGTCTGAATGACAGTAACGGGCCCTTAAATTTGGGCAAAACTTGTTTTCCCGAAAATAGGCTTATGCCACCTTCACTGAATAAAATACCCGTTTAAAAACCAATAAAGAAACAGGTGCCTTTTCGTGTTAAAAATATTTTTCTACTACTGTATAAAAAGAAAACTTTGTGGTCAGCAACAATGATAACGAAAAGAACCTTCGTTTACCTGGTTGCTTTTTTCTCGAAAGTAATATTTTCAGCCCGGACAAAAAATAAGAGTAAAAAAAAAAATATGCTTGTGGGAAATATTAGGATTTATTTATGTAATTTTATTTATGAAAAAATTTTAAAAAACTAGGTTGGTATTAACATTAAAAGTAATTGTGCAATTTGAGCAATTAGCAAAAGAAATTGGGGAATAATACTTGAATTAACAGTTTTTAAATTTGTTGTTGGGGTATTTATCCCACTACGTTAATTTTTATATTTTTACTGTTACTTTTAGGGAAATATTGGTAGGAATTTTTTAAAATCTTCTTGAAATTTCCACCTTATTACTATAGGATTCAGCAATATATCCCTCCCAACAGAAGAAGACTTCCAACCTCCATGCCTTTTAAGCCCAAAATATCGACATCCGAAGCATTGGCAAGGAACGTAGTTGACGTTCTTCTAAAAGAATGGCCAGTGTATCTACTGATGTCTTCAAGCTTAAAAAACTTCGCAATTTCTTTAGGTACATTTGAAATAGTGTGCTTTCCAATTACTTGATTAACACATTTACCTCTTTCATAACGATACAATGAACGCTCATCTAGAGCATTCCTTGGTCTCAGCTTAATATATTCCTGTTGAAATCTGACATAAGGAACGGGAGCCTTCATCGTTGGTTACTACAAAGTTTCTTTTAACTTTATTTTTAGACTCCACTATTTTTACTATAGCCACGTCATTTTTATTTCTACATCACTTAGCTTCATTCTGTATATTTCGTCTGTCCGGCATGCCCCAGCCACTCCCATAATGGCTATTACTTTCATTGCTAAGTAACTTTGATCAGGCGCGTTAAGTAAAAACTTTATGATTTCTTCTTTTTAAAATTTTTTGACTTTTTGCCTCACTAACCATCTTTTTTCCTTTTAATAAAAGCAACTAGTTTCTTGAACTCCGAAATATCTTGATTTTTGTTTACGGAAATTGTTAACTTGAGCATGGAATATACAGACCAGGGGGTTGGTGGTGATAAAGACTCGGATTTTTCTTGAAAATACGCCAACATCACATTCTCGTCAATCCGCCCACATTTTTGTAGCAAGCCATTCAGAAAACGATTTATATGTTTGATGGTACCTCTTTTAGATTTGTCTGGCAGAAGTGAGGCACACGCAAGGTCAGCTGCCTTTTGGATGCCATTTTCATATTCATTTAACTTTTTTAAAGGGGAATGGATTTATACTAAATTAACAATAATTCAAAATCTGACAAGTGCTGATGACAGACAATGTCAACAATAAATGTGTTGCTATGGATTAATTTTTAACAGGTAAAATTTCAAAATCTCTGATATTTCTATTAAAACATGATGTTAATGATTATTAAATTATGCGATACATAGAACAGTAGCAGAAAAAATATAATACATTACACGATGCGAAAGGCCTTTCAAGTGTTCGGAGGTTTTAAATAGCCTCGGCTTCGCCTCGGCCATTTAAAAACCACCTCACACCAAAAAGTAAACTTTCGCATCTTGTAATGTAAATAACTATTTTTAAATGGCAAACTTAACTTTGGATCAAAAAAGTAATAATTATTCATTATATTAAGCAGAGAGGTTGACCAGAAAGAAATGTGGCGGAAGAGTTTAACTTAAAGAGTACTATTCATTTTGTTAAAAAAAAAAAAAGGCAAGAAACACACTCCTTCAAGAGGAGAACTGACAATAATTAAGATAATATTTGACAAACCAACCATTTAAATCTGTAGTTACTGCAAAAACGGAAAGCAATTTGCCAGCATCGCATCGGTTAGAACGGCACGGCGAAGAATAAGGCAAATATACGAATTGCGCTGCCACCCGGCAGCCTTAAAACTGTTTTTGACAAATGCAAATAAATAACAACGCATTGGATTTGCTCTACAATTTTACTTGGAACCTCCAATTTTTTGGGAAAATATAATATTTACCGATGAAAAAATTTTTTCAGTCTGTACAATGGGTTACTTAAGGTATACAGGCCTTAAGGAATACGACTTGATGAAAAAAAATACCCAAAAGGACAGAAGTGGTGGGCGATTTTCGGTAAATTTTAGGGGGTGGGTGACTAAGTGCACAAGGACTTGGTGTATGTTATTTTATCGAAGGAATGTTAATGAGGAGGTATATATAGATCTACTACAGAATGTCTTGCTCCCTTTTGTACTGGATCGATTTCCGGACAGAAATTTTATCTTTCAGTAAGATAAGTGTCCCGTTCATACGGCCCGGCAAGTCGATGAATGAATGGAAGAGCAGCGATCAGGGTTTTACCGTGGCCCGCACGTAGTCCGGATTTAAATGTTATAAAAAATGTTTAGGGCTTATTAGTTAAAAAAAATAAAATGGGGTTAAGGCCGCAAATGTAAAAAAACTTAAGAATAAAATTTTAGAGGCGTGGAATGAGTTACGAGAAATCCCGGGCTACGCCCGGGCTTTGTCCATTCGATGCCTGGAAGCTTAAAATCTGTCTTAGAAAAAACGGGGCCGCAATAAAATATTAAATTTGTTTGGAAGGATATTTAAGTTTCATTAATTTATTAATTGTTAATTAATTTATTATTTGTAGTTTTTATAAAATATTAGTATTTTTTTTAACCCCTTTTCATTATTTATAGTAATTAAAAGTATAACAAGGTAAAAAAAAACGTTTTACAAAAATTGGCAGAAAAGTCAAAATTTGACAAATTTTTTCCTCAAGATTTAATGGCCGTCACTTTACATTAAAAAAAACGTTTAAATAAATTTTGTATAAATTGTTTGATCTTTTCAGCCCTTCTTATATAATACCTAACAAAATCACGCCATAAAAGTTTAAAAACTTTAATATTTTGTTTATAATTTTATAACTTGAACAAAAAATAAAAAAAATTAATTGTTTGTTTATCGGAAACTTAATTAGTATTTGATTTCCAACAGAAATTCTCCAAATTTTTGGTCGTTCACATTTCATATAATAAATGTTTCATCTACAGTATGTCCACGGAAAAGGTGTTGAAGAGAAAAACCTTTTTTATTTTTGATTTTATCGAAAAAAGTTACTCTTGATAAAATTTTGCTACTTCTAAGATTAAGATTGAGATAGAAACATTAAACATATTTTATGGGGTGTTCAGAAAATTGAAAACCTAAATGGCAAGAGTAAAGTGCATTTATTTGATAAGATATGGAAGTAAGTTACTAGGAAAGTTGTTCAAAATTAAAGGTAGTCTCTTATAACAATTTTTTAAAAACCGCCTACTTTTATTTATTTGTGATTAAATTTATTTTAATATCAATTTATAATCAAATTTTTGCTGTTAAGTAAGCATTTAAAGCTGACGATACTGAGGCTAATGAACTATAAAACCCAAGTGTAATAAAGCTTGTCACTATCAACGCCTACTAGTACAAAAATTTTTTAAATTAGTTATGATAATGATATTTTAATTACAAATAAATAAAGTGATTTTTTAAAAATTGGTATTAGAGACTACCTTACGTTTGAACCTTTTCTAGTAACTTATTTCCTATCTTTCAAATAAATGCACTTTACCTTTACCATTTTAGTTTTTTCAATTTTCTAAACACCCGTATAAAATATGTTAAATGTTTTATCCCAATCTTACTCTAGAAGTAGAAAAATTTTTTATCTAAGTAACTTTTTCGATAAAATTAAAAAGATTTTTACTCAACACCTTTCCGTGAACACACCAGTGTCCAAGGAAAAGGTGTTGAATAGTAAAAAACTTTTTTTATTTTTAATTTTATAAAAACTACTCTTAAAAAAATTTGCTACTTTTTAAAGTAAGATTGGGATAAAAACATTTAACAAATTTTATACGCGGTACTCAGAAAATTAAAAAAACTTTAAATGGTTCAAGAGTAAAGTGCATTTATTTGAGAAGATATGGAAATAAGATACTAGAAACAGTTGTTCAAAAGTAAAAAAAAGTTTCTTATATCAATTTTCAAAAAAATTGGCCTACTTTTATTAACTTGTGAAAAATTATTTTAATATTAATTAACTAATTCCAAATTAACAACTCATTATTGTACTAGTAGGCGTTGATAGTGACAACCTTTATTGACACTTTGCTTTATAATTCATTACCCAGGGAACGTCAGCTTTAAATGCTTAACAGCAAAATTTGACAAAAAATTTATATTAAAAATTTAAATTGATATTAAAATAAATTTAATAAAAAAAAAAAAAGAAGGGGTTTTTCAAAAATTGGTATAAGAAACTTTTAATTTTGAACAACTTTTCCTAGTAACTTATTTCCATATCTTATCAAATAAATCCCTTTTTGTCCATTTTAATTTTTTTAATTTTCAACAATAAAATATGTTAAATATTTCTATCCCAATCTTACTCTTAAAGTAGCAAAATTTTTTATAGGATAGTTTTTCGATAAAATCAAAAATAAAAAGTTTTTTCTTCAACACCTTTTCCGTTTTACATAAATATTTCCAAACTTTGGTTTTAAGGTATATTGTACATAAATGTTTGTTAGCTGTTTACCTTTCTGGTCACTTGGAAATTATATTTAAACAATTTAACAACGAAAATAAAAATAAAAGCTATATAATTTTTTATGGTTATAAATGTCATAATTGTGCATATTGAAGAAACAAAAATAGGACACAAGACAAAAATTTACTCTTTATAGTTTTTATTTTGAAAGAACTATTCAAGAGGTTTTGTAAAGGTGCTCATTGACCGATGACATATTATTAATGAAATATATGGTTTATTATAGAATTAAGTAGAATTACAGGTAGTTTGGAATTTAGTAAACAACTACAGGGGTTTTCTTAGTAATCTAAAATATAGAAAATTATTTCTTTTTTTTTTATATAAAAAAAAATATTTGTTTATGTCAAAAAATGTCTTATTTTTAAAATACAGGAATTTTTATTATTTTCTTGGGTTTTTGAAATTATCAGGTAATCAAAGGGTCTTATTTTCTTAAACTTTAAACCGTTTCAATATATATATTAATATATATATATATATATATATATAAATAAAATATATATATATAAAAATAAAATTATATATATATATATATATATATATAAAAAATATATATATATATATATATATATATATATATCGAACGAAATATCCCGCCCTTTATTTTCTTGATGAAAAATGGGGTTTTAATTTTGGGAGACATATTATATTATAAGATCCCTTTTTAAAAAAACATGTGGTTATCATTTCCCGGTTTTCCCGGAAACGATATAAATTTTTTGATTTTTAATAAAACACCCTGTATATTTTCCAATTTGTTTCGGGGAAACATTTCTTATATTATTCTATTTATATCCTATCCCTCTCTGCTTGTTTAAAAATGGCGATTAAAGATGTCCAAACTACCACACATTATGCAGTTATGGGAAAACAAATACATGTTATAAAAATTTATTATCCTAAATTTAATTATTCTGAAGACTAAAAATCTATGGAGGTCATAATAAAATTATTCCTTTACGATGGTAAATGACTTTTCAAATAATTTTTATTTAAAATTTAATGCAATTTCGTATTTTTTTTAAAATTTGGGATTCTACGGAAATTAATAAAATCTGTATTATATCCATACCTATCTTTGTTAGTTTTTGAGAAAAGGGGATTGAAATTTTTCAAAAGACCGTACTTTTGCAGGTATAGGGGGAAAAAATTTTTCTTTTTTTTTTTCTTAAACACTAACAAAAATAGGTATAGGACTTAATACAGATTTTATATCAGAGTGACCGTAGAATCAAAATTTTAAAAAATATAGGTTGTTGCATTAAAATTTTTAATAACTTATTAGAAAAGTAAATTTTGCAGCACTTCCGGTAAAGCCGGAAGTATTTTTATTATGACCACCAAAAATAGAGGTTTTGGGAAAATTAAATTAAGTTTTAATAATTTTTATTACATTTATTTGTTTTCCCATAAAACTGCATAATATGGGTCGTTTGGACATCTTCAATCGCCTTTTTCTCAAAACAAGCAGAGATAGTATAGGATATAATCTAGATTTTATATCAGAAATGATCCGTAAATCCAAATTCAGAAGAATATGGGGGGTGTTCCATTAAAAAATCAAGGTTGATATCGTTTACGGTTAAACTTAAGTGATAAACACATGTTATAATTTCCAAAATCGGATCTTATGATATAATATGTCATCCTAAAATTTGAAAGCCATATGTTTTTATTCAAGAAAATAAAGGGCTGGTAGTGATTTCGTTAATCTATATCATGCCGATGAACGCTGTTTGCTTTTTAATGGTAAAAACTATCCCTAAATCTCAAAACTTATAAAATACCAATTTAAACCTTAAGATGGATAAAATTTGGTTTGGAGTAGTTGAATAATGATTGTTTTATGCTTTGAAATATAATTTCAAAATATTTAAACTCTTATTAAAAATTAACCCTTGTTAAAGCTTAAAGTAAAAAAAATATTTACCCAAAAAAATGATTAATTTATCATGGTGATTTAATTTTAGAATGCTGTTGGTTAAAATATGTACTTATTTCATTTTGTAACCTCCCGACCCTCTTAAATCCAACCCCTATTGTAGCTTAAATTAAAAAATACCACACGAAAAATTAATGACTTTACGGAGTTATTAAATAAAAAAGGTACTGACTGAAATATTAGCAATTTCTTTATTTTGCAAAGTTACAATTCTTAAAAAACCACCCCTTACACCATTGCAATTCTCATAAACTAATTTATAGATTTAAATGGGAAAAAAAATTACATACAAAATTATTCGTTGAATTATATACAAAATTATTTTTAAATAAATGTGAAAAATTTCGAACGTTTAGCGCACGAGGACTGCGAAGTATACGTTAGGTGGATTATTATGCTCCAAGTGGGCTATTCAAATTTTAAAAAAAAAATAATGGTTTTTTAAACATAGTTCCTTCATTTTAAATAATGAAAATTTTTAAAAATGATTTTGTGGGGTTTTTTAAGAGCTACAAAGCTATGTAAATTAAATCCCTTCAAATCCTTTAGTTTTAAAATGAGTGAGTTTAAAGGGCTTGAATAAGGTGGTGCTCGCTCGTAAATAGATGCTTTAAACGGCCATATCTCGCAAATATTTATTGTACAGAAAATCTATGCAAAGGAAAATCTTTGTAATGTTATTATAACTCGCTCAATTTTATGCGAAAGATTTTTTTAAAGAAAGGTCTAAATATGTACCTTAAAAAAGACCTAATAAGTTTTTCCTGAAAATGCAATGTTTTCTTGCTACTTGACCTTAAATCTTTCAAATTTAGCATTTGACAAACAAAAGCTAACCATTAACAAGCCGTTGCTCGGTACGTATTGGTTGTAGAGAAGTAGGTTTTACGAAAAAAATACATACAATATTTTTTACATAAAATTACTTTTTTTTATCAATGTCTGCAGTTAAAATGTAATGGAAATTTCCACCTCCAAGATGGATGGCAACCACCCCCAGGATAAAAGCGCACCTCGGCATGATATAAACTTTGATCTTGGGCTATTTCCTGCCTTCTGTGAAAATTTTAGGTAAATCCATGTAGGATGAAAAAGTTTCAAGCCAAAATGCTTTATTTCCTGTACTACTATAAATAAGTCTACTTTTATTGAAGTTAAAAATTTATAAAATTTATTTAAATTTAGCACCAAAAACACCCCTCTGTTTACCCATATCTAATATTATTTAAGTAACTGTAAAAAGAATATTTTTGTTATTTTTGTCTCTTTTTTTCCGCCGCACTTAAAGTTACTGTCTTAATTAAAACCTGTTTTGTACACTTGCACTAAAATTTTCTTTGTTTGTTTGTTATTGACAATCATGGTTTTTAAGGACCAAAAAATGATTAAAACCCCTCCAAATAAAGCATTGATATTTTTTAATTTTAAAAATTTAATTATATTTTTAATTTTTAATTTTTTTTCCAATTATTTTTTTAAATTAAAAATTGTTAAACAATGTTAGTTTTAAATTAAAACGTAGTTTAAAATATTTTTTGCCTCTGAGAATAGGGTTTTATTATTTCAAATGTTCTCAATTTAATTTTAAAAAAAATTTTTTTTTTTAACTAATTTTTTAAAAACATTTAAGGGATTTTTAAGTCTGCGGCATTTAATTTAAATTTATTTTTTTTTTATTTTGGAAACGTTTTGTATTGTAAATTTTGAAGTATTTAAAGGGTTGGATTTAAGGGTAGGTGAAAGATTAGACTATTTTAGAATTAATTTTAATCCAGTTATGGGTGACATCATGTACTTTTAACTTGGGGTCTACTAGTTTTAGAACCATTTTTAAATAATTTATTTGGGTAAAATATAAGTAAAATATAAAAGAAAGGGAAATTTGACATTAGATATATGGAAAATTAATTGAGCACACTGTAACGTAAAGTGTCTTGGTCAAAGTGAAAGAAGTAATAAAATAGAAAAGAACTTAAGACAACAATAATAAATAGCTCAAAAAACATAGAAAAATTGACTCATTATAGACCAACTCCTTTTCTAAATTTAAACACCGTCATAATTTTCCATAGAGAAAGTAAAGGTAACAGATTAAATTTAAATTAATTAAAAATAATAATAATAATAATAATAATAATCAATTAAAAAATTGTAAATTATTTTAAGGAAGAAAAATTTGCTGTTGCCATTTTATTAGTATTGCATGTATTCTGAGGTAATGCTCCCACATTTGCCAACCAAATAAAAACTATCTTTTTTTAAGTATATTGTGTAAATAGAAGTATAAAGAATGGGTTGCCCTAATAATGGTTACATTTTTTCAATACTTTCGTACATCTGCTTACTAAAAAAATAAACTCCATTTCACTTGTTTTTATAATTGGATTAAATACAAAAATACCTTTCTTTAGTCCAAACAAATACCAAACATATTTAACATACGTTAATTGCAATATTTTGTTGCTTTTGCTTCTTTTTAAGATATTCTTATCATATTTTACAAAATACTAATACAATAACTGTAAATAGACTTTTTAACTTCCAAGATTTTCATAAATACATTAAAGGACTTACGGGATATTTTAGCAATTAAATTATTATGCTTAAGAGAGGCTATATTAAAGTTGTTACTAGATACACAAGTTGGATGTTAAATAACCGTTAAACCATCAATAATTTTATTTCTTAAGTCCTAAAAAATGCAGCAAAACTTAAAATAATATTAGTGGTAATATTAGATACTTTCTGCTTATATTGTTTACCAACTTATATAGTTGTTCCAATAGTAGTATGTTAATAATCTACAGGGTAAAAAAAAATTTATAAGCAAGAATTTGTTTTAGTTAAATAGCTTCTTTAAAAAAAAATTGGAAAAACATTAAAAATTGAAAAAACTATAAAAACCGCTCTTTGGTGTGTTTTGTTTTTCAAACCACCTTTAAAATATTTTAACAATTTTATATTAAAGTTTGATCAAGATTTAAATTATTTGTTTATCTTGTCTTGTATTTGTGAACGTATACATGTTTTTTTACCAATTTATTTCCATTTATTAGATTGGCAATAATGGACCATTTTATTTGCCACCATATCCACCAAACCTAGTTTTAATTGATTTTTCGATATGAGGTTATCAAAAAAATGATGTATATGTTACAAGAAAAGTAGATTCGTCAGTAAGAGTTACCTTGGCCCAGGTAAAGTTGACTTTTACTGGTCTTTTAGGTGAAAGTTGATTAAAAGCAAAAACTGATGAATTTTAATTAATATTTATTAGTTAGATTGACTTACCTAAAGATTTGGCAAAATTGGAAAATTAATTTTTTGCAAGAAAACGGTTTACTACCTAATAATAAACAAACAAAAAAGCACAAGCTTTATAATTTTTTTTTAATTAATTTTAATTATTTTTATATTTGTTATTAAATAAGCATTTTTTTAAGTTTAGTTCCTATTTTAGTGATTTATCGCGTCTAAAATACAATTGTGAAAAATAAAAAGCCGCTTTAACTAACCAGAACTAACCATGACCGACCAGAACCAGTGGCTTTTAAAATTGTTTAAATTATCAGTACGTAGAAGTTATTTACAAAATTTTAATAATTTATAATATGGTAAAAATATCTTAAAATTAACTTTTACTAAACCACAGTCGGTATAGTAAACTCTTCCTAGGTTAAGTTGATCTGCTTGTTCTCAATTAACTTTTACTGGTACTTTTAGTAAGAATTTACTCTTCCTAGGCAGAGTCAACTCTCCCTAACAGTCTATTTTTCTTGTAACATATATACCTAAACCCCAAACAATATAGGGCATCTTAATCCCAAATTTAACCAGCTATACCTACGATGCTAAGAAATATTTAAAAAATAATAAAAATGGGAAAAATATGCCCAAAGAAATTTAAAGGTTAAAGCAAGAATACGGCAATTTCAGATACCTTTGTAGAAAAATCAGTGTAGAGCAATAAATTTAGACTGGAAACGCATTCAAATTTGGAGCAGTGCTGGAGTAAAAACTGTTTTATTATTAAACTTAGTTTTTTGTTCTACCTACTTTGTTTTAAACATGGAAAAACTATGTTAGTTTTAACTTTGTAAACTAAAGACTACGAACTTTGACAAGTAACTTACATGTAGACTGTTAATTTGGGT
Organism: Listronotus oregonensis; assembly: GCA_019359885.1. Lineage (NCBI taxonomy): Eukaryota > Metazoa > Arthropoda > Insecta > Coleoptera > Curculionidae > Listronotus > Listronotus oregonensis. The sequence goes on along the minus strand of JAHBCN010010232.1, from coordinate 20,669 downwards.
AAAATAAGTTCGTGGCACGTAAAACACGACGATTTTATCAATAGCTGTTTTAATGGTGCTTCTAAAATTGTAACTTTTTCTTTTTCTGTGGTTAAAATCGGACATTTTTAATTAATTTTTAATTTTCACAATGATCGTCAATTTTTATACATGGTAACAAAAAATTATGAAATTTTGGACCTGGCCGTACTATTTGGCTATACCGGGTGTTGCTCCATCGAGCGGGACATAGGGAATCCCATGTAAATTTTGTAATTATTTTAGAAGAAAATATTATTAGGATTTTTTAAAGAGCACGAAAAGTTGTACCCAGTGTACGAATTTCAGCTCTTCTCAGTCCGCCAGCTAAGAGATAAATGCTAAAATAAGTTACGAATCTCCTATCTTCTTACGCGTCCTGTATTATTAGAAGTTTATAATAAAATACCAGAAAAATTATTTAACCCCTTACTCTCAAGTTGTCAGATCAATGTCACATCATTTTTAAATAATGAACTACTCCAATGAAGAAAAAATCACCATTATAAAATGGTTTTATCAGGGAAATAGTTATCGAAGACATGTTTGCAGCCTATTTTCCCAATGGGCCAATACCAAGTAAATCGACAATAGAACGGACGATAAAAAATTTGAAACTACAGGGGACAGTAATCAATAATTGCAAATGTGAAGAAAATCGACGTGAAAATCAGAGACAAATTGTACAAAACGAGAGGGATTTAGACGTGATACTTTGTGTAGATGAGGCCGAAGGAAACATTAGCACGAGATAATTGGAGGACATTACTGGATAAGACCACACCACAATATCTCCAATTTTAAAAAGATGTAAATACCTTGCTTACAAGTACGAAAGACACTAAGAATTAAAGAGACGGAGACGAAATACGACGGCAGGAATTTTGCTTTAAGATGATGGAGAGGACAAACACTGACAGAGGTTTTTTACAAAATATTTGCTTTACTGACGGATGCATTTTTACATTGAACAACGAACCCAACATTCAAAATTGCCGGTACTGGAGTAACGAAAACCAAAATCGATTTGTTGAGACAAGGACTCAATATCCACAAAAATTAATGTTTTGGCGGGAATTTTCGGCCACCATATCCTTGGACCATTTTTCCTTGACCGAAATTTGAATGCGGAGTACTTTCTGGAACTTTTAGAGGAACAAATTTTGCCTGCTTTGAACAACCTTGCTCGTGAAAATCAAGAGATTTGGTATCAAATGGATGGCTGCCCAGCACACAGTACCAGAGCTGTGCGCGAATACTTGAACAACGCATTTAATAACGACATCATAGGCCCGAACCACGCAATATCTTGGCCAGCCAGGTCTCCGGATCTTTCGCCAAACGATTTTTTTCTATGGGGACATTTAAAACTAAGCTTTATACCAATAAAAAATATGAAATTTTAGACCAGCTAAAAAATGCTATTTCCGCTGAATGTGCCAGAATATCGATATACCAACTAGCCAACGTAAGAAATGAGTTTTATAATCGTTTGGGTTATTGTCTGGCAGTTAATGGAGGAATATTTGAGCATTTGATTAAATCCTGATATTTTTGTCATAAATTGATCTTTAAACGTAGACAAATTTGTTTTATTGTCTTGCGTAACTGTGAGTGCATGTGTTGGAATTAGCTGTAAACTAAAATGAAATGCGAGAATTCTTTTTGAAATTCCCGTATAAAATTGTTCAGTTTTGGCAATGACATTATAAATTAATGATCTAAATTGTCACTAATAAATCGATTTGGTGTTTTTATTATTGATTTCTAGAGTACAGGGTGCATAATGAGATACTACGTTGCAGAAGTATTTAAGCAGTTTACTCTTTACTGGTTGGTTGAAAAATGCTCAAATTTTCATTTTGGATGGAACTTATTGTGCTCTTCAATAAATCCTAATAACATTTTTTTCTAAAATAATTAGGGGAGCCAATATTTGACTACTTCAAAATTTACATGGGATTCCCTATGTCCCGCTCGGCGGAGCAACACCCGGTATATTGCTCATTTAACGCGGATTGCATTTCTGAAAAATGTATCGTATCGATTTTTTTCTGCAAATAAAAATTGCAATTGTTATTATCAAAAAACAAAAAAAAATGTTTCTTAATGATAACTCAAAACTTATACAAGCTAGCGGAAATTTCAAAAAGAACCTTAAAGAGAAGAAAATTTTCGATAAAAACTCCTGACTCCCGGATCTCTAGTTTTAATATTTATAATTTCAAGTTGTAAGTACTGTATTCAATGAGCTGTTAGGTTAACTAGAGAAAGCATCGATTTGGCATAAGCGTGGCATCATAAACGTACATTCTAAGGTTCTGCTTAGCAATGAATGAACCTCTGTACTCAAACAATAAAATCCACCAAAACCCGGGAAAATGGTTACTACAGATACTAATTCGTCGTAAAGCGTGGCTGCCAAGTATCTTTTTGTTTCATTTACTTGATAGTATTTTATGATTAAATTTAACCTAATTTATTCTTAAAATTACATCAAATTAAGCTCCACTATTGTATTTTAAACTGTGAATGGTATTTGTTATATTTATTATACTATTTTGTTTTTGGACAGCTACTAATAAAGGCGCTAAACAACGTGACAACAGTGCATTTTTCGTAAAGGCGTACTTCGGCCTTCGGCTTCGCTCGACAGATGACACATTCAATATGGCGTTTTAGTCTGAATGTTTCTCGGTTCTTTTGTGACAATTGTTGTATAAATTTCAGTTTTGTGTATAACTTTAAATAAATTAAAATGGTAAGGCAGTGCCAAGTGTATAAAGTGACGGATATGATTCCTGGATTATCATTTCACAGAAAGTACAAACTATGCTTGTATCATTCTATCGCCAATAATAAACACAAACATGTTGGGCGCAGTTCTCCTTTGCGTTTATGAATGAAATGCTTTCTCTATCTATGCTATCAGCTCATTGACTGCATCTAAAAGCATTTTACAAAAAAGCTAGCTTATTTTTAATTAACTATTTTTTTCGTACCCCCGTCTCCATTAAAGGCTGGATATTTGTTTAAATAATCACCCTATAAATTTGTCGCCTTTTGGAATCCTTTCTATAAGTTTATTTAATAATATGTTAACTTGTTTATTTTGTTTATAACGAATTTTCAGCCGGAAACGGGTGCGCGGAGCCTATTTGATTGATTAGATTAGATTTTTGAGCGGAGATGGCAAAAATGACCTCCCCCACTGCAACCTTACAGATTTATTGTGGTTTCTCCCATCGTTCTTTAGAGTACCTTGTCAAGCCCGTATTCTTAACTGGGGGCAGAGTCTCGACATGGGCCCCACCATATAACCCGGTTTTTGCTTCTCCTCCCCCCCAAACCTAGTAAACCTAAGCCTGCATGGGGCTTGCAATGGCACCACACATGTAAGGCTGTTTCTTCAGCCTCTTGGCAGAACCTACACAGGCTATCCTCCCCCAGGTTTATTCTTTCCCGGTGCTTGTTAAGTTTACAATGTCCCTTAGTTTAAAACCACCGTTATCCTTACGACCTTACGGCTGTGGCTCAGTAGGTCGATGTAAACTTGCCCAGCGGTCTTAATGAACCCTTTTTCCTGGTCGTTGTCGTGTTGTACCCACCAGCTTTGAAACTGTCTGTCTACCCAACTCTTAAAAGATGCTTTGAAGAGACCTGCCAGATACCGCAGAATGGCTCCCGGCCCCATCATTTCCGCGGCTGATCCTCTTTTGGCTAGGTCTCCCTCCCTTTGTTGCCTGGGTGGCCCTCGGGCTGGTACCCCGGCTACCGTAAGTTTCTTTGCCAAACCGACTTTTTTTTCCCGGGCCTGTATTTCAGTCCCGGACTGTTTGGAATTAACTTTTGACAGTGGCCTTCGGGCCGCTTGGCTGTCGAGTAAATGACCCATATTTTTTTCCCTTTACTCCTTTTCTTTAATCCTCGGCGTAATGCACTATTGCTGCGATTTCCGCTTGGAAAACCGTGGCGTGTGACCGGACTTAAGATTACCTTTTCTCTAGGCTTATCTCCATAGATGCCAGCTCCTACACCCTTGTTGGTGTGTATACCAGATATGATCGGCTTTGATTGGAGGGCCTCCTTCAGTCCTCCCTATCTGGTATGACAATACGAAAGTGTCTATTGAAGATGAAACGAGGGTTATCCTGTCTGAGGGCATCTCAAACAATGACCCCACCTCTTGGTCCTGCTCTATTTCCTATCTTGGAGTCCATATTTTCAGCAACAAATTAAAATTATAAATATTTATGCTAGAGATCCAGGAGTCACGAGTTTTTTATCGTAAATTTCCTCCTCCTTAAGGATCTATTTTGCAATTCTCGCTTTCTTTTATAGTTTTTGAGTTAATATTGAAAAATTAAATGACTTTTCTTTGTTTTTTGTTAATAACAATTGCAACTTTTATTTGCAGAAAAAAATCTACATGACACATATCTCAGAAATGCAATGCGCATCAAATCGATAATTCACTTCTTGACTAGACTGGGGAAATTATAATGAAAATATAAGCGAGTGATTGTAAGATTTTTTAAACACCTGTAAAATATCAATTTGAATAACACACTGTCCCTCAATATCAAAAAAGTCGAAGAAAAGTGTCGCCAAAAATTGATACTGGAATTAAATATTAGAACCTTTTCCAATTTAACAACTATCAGAATGTAAATTAAAATAGATCGTTTTAACCCAAATTAAAATTTTTCACAAAAAAATTAAAAATAAGTGTTTTTATTAAGGTTTTACATTTCTTAATATGTATACTCGTCGTTGAAAATCGACTAACGCGCTTTATTTTACTTTGTCATGTGATAATTTACTTAAAAATTACTTTTACTTAATTGGAGGGCAGGGTTCAGTTTTAACACCTAAGCACAACAAAAAAAATGTAATTTGCTTTTATTTAGAAAATCGTTCTTTAGTTCTAAAACATAAATTAAATTTAAAACACCTAATGGACATAGTAGGCTGTGGAAAAAATAGAAAACAAAATCTGCTAGTTTTGACAGGATTACAACGTTAACCTTAGCGTGCGCAACTTGTGGTGTCAAAATCAAACTGGGAAATTCAAAGTTTAAAAAGTTTATGGTAACAAAGAAACTAAGCAGTTTAATACGTACGTTTGCAACAGTGAATTTGGTTTAAATGATTAAAGATACCCAACTTCGATTTGTCATACCTGTAGGGTCGCTTTGCAAGAAAATCAGAAAGGTACTTTCAAGAGACCCCTTCCTTCGACACCTAAATTCAAAAATATAAAGTTATTAAAAGAAACTCGAAACACTAATAAATTTTGTAACTGCATAATTTGTACTGTAGCTCGTCAAAAGTTTCATGCAAAAATTATTTTGGGAAGGGGTATTACTCGAGTGAATAAAAGCATAAAAACTAAAAACGTAAAAAAGCTTGTATCTTCCAAGTGTTACCATGAAATCAAGAAGGGTGTTAGTCATAAATGCCTTCCGTCGACTACTTTACAAAATGTTTCCAGCCTGGTTCAAAAACTTCCACGAAACCATCAAGAAAAAATTGTTGGCGCGCTACTACTAAAAAATCGTAACCCCGAAGAGCAAAAAACCATGCAAAATGTTTCACTGGAAATAAAAACTTTTGGACGGCCTTCCAGAATAACTGTGAATCCAATATTTATTAAAAAAAGCATATTTACTCATGACAAATTAAATCAGTATCAGTTAGCAACTTGTGCAACATCAAACCAAATGGGAGTTGTTACAAATTTTATAAGAAGTTGCGCTGAAAAGAAAGCAATTCCTTCATATTACCGAGAATATGCAAGAGAAACAAGACAATCTTTAGATTCTGTATATAAATACACAACTAGTTATTTCGAAGTTTCTGGAAACAAAAATAAATTATTAAGACCAGTTGTTTACGCTGACGCTCAAGAACTTTTAGAAACCGTAATAGAAAAAAGAAACATAATCGGCACACCAGATATTAAAGTAATGGCTGACGGTGGTCAGGGGTTTTTTAAAATCTGCTTATCGCTTTTTCAGGACAAAGAAAATCTAGACTTAAACAAAAAACAGGAATCAAGAACTACTTACGAACAGGGAGAAAAAGTTTCCAAAAATTCCAAATTAACAAGCGTCAAAAAAATATTAATACAATGTATTCTTCCATAAATTAAAGAAAGTTATGACAACTTGAAATATCTGTTTAGCATTGTAGCGATAAACAACAGTTCATTTAAATTTGTATCCGGCCTAAAAGTAACGCTGATAATTAATGGAATGCAAACAGCAGCATCAACATTTCCATGTCCATTTTGTTTTGTTTTCCTAAAACACCAATATAATGAATTGGGAGAAAATCAAAACGATTTGAGAACCTTTAAGAACTTGCGTCAGCACCACGAGAAATTTTGTTTGTTGGATAAAAAGAAGCAAGTAGCCAAAGATTGCTTTAATGTAGTTAATTTGCCAATTTTTGAAGAACCCGATGAAGATACGTACTTGAAAAATGTATAGTTCCTGAGCTGCATATTCTTTAGGGTTTTGTCAACCATCTTTTTTTTAAAGTCCTTGTTCCTCTTCTGGGAAAAAATAACGCACTAAATTGGCCCAAAAAATTAAATCTTGTGGCAAAACACTACCAAGGTCAACTATTTGAAGGTAATGCCTGTAGACAGCTTTTACTAAATGCCGATAAACTATATAATTCTGTTGTGTTAAAAAGTGTACAACTAATTCAAGTAACACCTTTTGTGAAATCATTCAAAACGATGAAAAAAATTGTATCGGGTGTCTTTTCATAAGAAGTTTTAGTTGACAAGGAGGAGTTACAAAAAAACATCAAACATTTTTCAAAAGTATTTAAATCCACTGAAGTATCAGAAACTCTTAAGATACACATACTGTTAAGTCATTTAATAGAATGCCTGGACTTTTTGCAAAATGACAAGGGTCTCGGCCTGTGGTCTGAACAATCAGTAGAGTCGATGCATAGAGAATTTTTACAATACTGGAAGAGATATAAAATTAATGACATTAGTAATGTTCGTTATGGAAATCGATGGTTAAAATGTGTTATTGAGTTTAGTTTAAGTCATTTGTGAATACATTTTTATTGTTACTTTAATAAAATATCATCAGTGAATTTATTTAAAAAAAGTTTGTAGTTATTTATAATTTTAGAATCCTGTTCCGTCTAAATTAAAATAAAAACATTTTTGTATTAAAAAAAACTGTGTTAACCTATGTAGGTAAAATATATTATTTACAATGTTTAAGATGAAAAAAAAAACAAAAAAATTAAAGCATAAGTTTCCAGTTTTATATGAAAAATGTGTAATTTTAAGTGAAAACGATCTAATTCAATTTACTTTTTGATAGTTTTGATATTGAGGGACAGTGTGATAAAATTTTGTGAAATGTCGTTTTAAACCGTGCAAAACGTAACCTTAAATTACTGTCTTAAAATTCTAAAATTTGGTCCTTATTCAGCAACTTTACCTAAGACACCCTGTATAGGACTTTATAGCATTTTTGCCCCCTTAAGCTACGTTTCCACTGGAGGAACAAATAGCAACATTTAGCAACATTTTTGTTGCCTTGTGTTTCTTCTTGTTTGTGAATTTAGAAACTTGAAGGCAACAAATGTAAACTTTTTGTTTCCACTGACAGAACTTTTAATGTTTCTGGTAACTGAAAGAGAGCAACTTTTTTAGTTACTGTTTCCACCGCGGTTGATAAACATGGATCAAGATGATAAAATAGCGGCAGCAGCAGCGGCCTATACAGTGTGTCCCAAATTAGTGGGGAATGTATGGGGATCTTGGAAACCACCATAGATAGAACTTCGGTTAAATGGGGAAAGTTTTGGACAATTATGTTAGTAAGCTAATCCCGTTTACTACATGGTTTTATCTATTTAGGTTTTTGAGAAATTTTGAAAAAACCTGAAATATGCATTTTCGAAAATGGGTCATATTTTTTTTTATAAGTGAAAATTTTTCAAATCTGTAATAACTTCTTTAAAGCAACTTTTTTTGTAGAATATGAGCGAGTAGTCAATTTTTATTTTCTACGTTTCGGGTTTTTAGAATCATCATCAACTTTATTTTTTCATATGGACGCCATATTGGATTTTTGTGCAGCCAAATAGTGCTTTTTATTCTGATTTCAACAATGTATAACATGTTACAATTTAATAGTTTATAACCTTATTTATTTCAAAAAACAAATATTTTTTCAGTTGGCCTTGATTCCGGCGAACGTCATTTTTTTTTGTAAACAATAAAATATTAGTAATTGGCAAAATTGATAAGCGAAACAGACATTTTACAGAAATGGGTTCGCGAACATAGCTATAACCTTAATACCGCGTTACAACAAAACTACACGTAACAAGTTAATTGAAACAAGTGAAAACAAAAGCAATGAAAAGTGGCTAAACTAAGATTCCTAGTGGTATTCTCTATCAACATCCCTGGCTGTTGGATTTTCTTTAAAATGTTGGTTTGCAGCATCTCGTTGTCGATTTTCTTCAACGTACTTCTTAGGTAGTGGTTTTTTAAAACTTCCGAATTCAAGCAAATTTGTAACCAGTTTTCAAAAGTATGTTAGTTTAGGAAGCTGCCTTTCTGAAAAATTGTCGAAATACGTTTGCGCAGCTATATTAACTTTTCTTCTGCTGCCAATGACGCTAGATGGCATTCGCCGGAATCAAGGCCAACTGAGAAAATATTTGTTTTTCAAAGTAGATGAGGTTATAAACTTCTAAACTATAACATGTTATACATTATTGAAATCAGAATAAAAAGCGCTATTTGGCTGCGAAAAAATCCAATATGGCGCTCATATGAAAAAGTAAAGTTGATGATGATTCTAAAAACCCGAAACGTAGAAAATAAAAATTGACTACTCGGTCATATTCTACAAAAAAAGTTGCTTTAAAGAAGTTTTTACAGATTTGAAAAATTTTAACTTATAAAAAAAATATGACCGATTTTCGAAAATGCGTGTTTCAGGTTTTTTCAAAATTTCTCAAAAACCTGAATAGATAAAACCATGTAGTAAACGGGATTAGCTTACTAACATAATTGTCCAAAACTTTCCCCATTTAACCGATTTTCTATCTATAGTGGTTTCCAAGGTCCCCATGCATTCCCCACCAATTTGGGACACACTGTATAGTTTTGTCGGCAAAAAAAAAAAAAGCACAAATATTGGGTGAAACCAAGTCCCCGTGATAGAAGTGAATATGGTGGCATGCACCTACTCAGTGCATTAAAAATAACGATTTACACATCGGAAATAATATAAATAATGGTAGTGTCAAAAATTTCTTAAAAAACAAGTTCCTTCAAGTTGCAGTATCTGTTTCCACTCGGAAAACAATATGTTTCTGTTTCCTGTTGTTGCCAAATTTCTTTTGAAGTTTACCGCTAAAACTGGAAACCAGCAACAATCGTAAACAGGTAACAGTTGTTGCCGAAACAAGAAGGAACAATTAGGAATTTTAAGGAACTTTGGGAAACATTTTTGAGCAACAAGCAACAGAAACACAAAAGTTCCTTCATGTTCCTCCGGTGGAAACGTAGCTTTACGTTAGCATTCGTGAAACTGATAAACTTTTATTAAAAAAAAAGGTTCTGCATTATTTACCTACTACTTAACCTAATCTAATGATTATTGTATAGACAAAGCAACGAAAAAGAAATAAAGCCCAAAATTTTACGCATCATGTTTTCACCTTCACTTTAGTTTTACGTTGTTCGATAATAATCTTATAATCATTCTTGTCTATAGCCGTATAATTTTTTTCATCTTCAAAGAATTTCTCCTGTGGAATTTGCCGCAAAAACTTGATCTACTTAATTAGATTTCATGATGGCGTCTGTCTTGGTTTTGTTTTGGTATTTAAGTTAGTCGAGTTTTAATATTCTCGGTGGGTTAAGAATTTCTAGTAATATACAATTTAAAATATTTTTTACGTGTCTGTATAATCTGTACATGGTGGTCATATTAGTGGGGGAGCTGATGAATCATTTTGGGTAGGTTTTTGAGGCACTATAAATGTTTTTAAAATTGTCTTTAAAGGACCGCTCAATAAGAAAGTCAAGATCTGGCTGAGAGTAACGACCTTCTTCTAACCTTTAGTTTTTTTAAAAGGAAATTTCTTTTTTAGAAAATGTTGTTAAGATATTTTGGAATTTTTATATCTTTGAGTTAGATATTTAAGGAATTGAAAAATAAAACAACCAGATGAACTACTCGGTTCTAAATGTTAACCAGATTCTTGCAAAATGATTTTTTTAAACAAATCCAAAAAAAGTTTGATTTAAAAAAAAATCCAGGGTTGGTGGGGGCCGCTACCCTTTAACCAGACCTAGACTTTAATGTTTAGGGGTCCTTCAAGGACAATTACACACATTTTCAAAATGCCTCAAGAACCTGCTTAAAATTGTTCACCAGCTCTCGGACTATTAGGAAAAGCTTATTTTACAAACCAAGAATTTAGCTTTATTTTAAGTTTTTAACGAATTTTTTACTGTTTCATGTGTTAATAATAAATTTGGAAAGAAGTTATGGATCAATAGGCTCTTGTAGGGTTACTTATAGTCTGACAAACTTAACTGTAGCAGCGAAAGGAATTCAAACTATTTCGAACGAATATATGAGTGTGTGCCAAGTTTAACTACAAGAAAGCAATAGTACTTACTACTATATACTCAAGTAGTTATTTTAATGTTAAAATTATTTTTTTTTACAATAACAAAATAAAATATTGAAAAAAGCTGAGAATTTAATGTGGTTGTTATATAGTTTAACTTTTATTTAATATCTATTTTGTTTTACTAAGGAATATTATGTTATTAGGTAATTATTTTCCAAAGATCTTATCTATTTTGGTTAAACTGGCAACATCAAACAAAAGGCTTGTCCAGTTGCGAACTAAACGAACCTGGTTGGTTGAGTTTGTCACATGTTTTGTTTCTATGGGGTAAATTTACTTGTGATTGGAAGTGTTTGCGCTGTTACTGGTTCCTCTCTTGGAATGTCGAATATTTAAATAATCAGAGTCGGAGGTCGAAGGTTTTATCCTTATTTCTAAGTGTTAAATTTGGTGTTGTGTAATTTTAAATAGTGTTTTGATTTTCTACCTTGTATATACATTTTTTAGTTCTTATTCAATTTTTTAATAGTATTTTAATAGTATTACTATTGTTTTAAAATGAACAAATTTACTTGCGCAAAGACTCTACATGGACAAACAAGATAAGTGATAGCAAATGTTTATAGGTAAGTAATAATCTTATAAAACAGTAATCATGTTTTTTCTATTGGGTTTGAACATTAAATATACGAAAGAAAGAGCTTTATAATATGTAGCGGCAACTAAAGTTGGCAAGTCATCTGTTTGCAACATTTTTTACGAAGAGGGTCTTTATTCGTCTTTATACCATTTTTTACGTCAAAAATATATAAAAAGTATTGTTTTTATTAAGCTGTTACCAAGTAACAAAGAAAGCGGGCAATTCTCGATGATTAGGCAACCCGCTTGTCACTAAATAAAGACTGAGTAATACGCTTTAATTTCAGAACCTAACACTGTTATACACAGAATAAAGCATACAGCCTTTTATAAATTAAATAAAAGTCACTTTTAAATACACTTTTGTCCATTTTATTTTTGTTAATAGGGTTTGCGATGAAAAAGCCGCAAGCAATTCTCTAAAATTGCTACTTAAACGTAAGCTTGATCGGGTATCTCTTTACACCGGAGTCGCCGTATCAACTGTACGAAAAATTAATAAAGAAGATAAGGAACGGTTGGAAAATAACCCCAATCAAATGTTATCTAGTCATATGACTGATATAAGACATATGATAAATAGGTTTTATCTTGAATTCAAAGTTGTCCTGACAACTAGAAAATTGTTGCAAAAATTGCTTGAAGATTTAAATTTTCCATATTCTAGGAAAACACTTAGGACGTTTCTAATATCAAACGGTTTTTTTGGCGTAAATGCCAAAAAATAAAAGAAAAATTTTAATGGAGCGTCCTAATATATTACATTGGAGGTACAAATATACAGTATGTCCGCCGATGCCGGTTAACAAGAGGACAAATGGACCAAAATTTGAAAGATACGAATAAAAGTCATTTCTGATAAAAAGTTTTGCTTGCCAAAAAAATATGAATTACGATGAGATAATAGACTTTTATCACACAGGGCGTCTCAAAAATGCAAAAACATAAAATGAAACAAGAGCAATCAGTCATTTTTGGCCATTTAACGTGAGAGGATTACATAAAAAATTGCTCCAAATTTACTTCTAATCCTGATTTAAAACTAACTAAAGAAAATTTGAATTTATAAAAAATTTAAAAAAATTGACATTTTTGTATCTTGCTTCTTTTACTTGATTATTACCTTTACATTACTAAGCATTAATAAAAATAAATTATTAACAATGTAAACAAATGTAAAATGTAAAAAAAATGTAAATTGTAAATGTGTACCTGCAAAAATGTTGATTTTTTCATTTTTTCCAAATTCAAATATTTTATTTTATCATTTCACGTTAAAAGGCCAAAAAATGACTGTTTGCTCCTGTTTGATTTTATGTTTTTGCATTTTTGAGACCCTTTGTATGACAAGAATCTATTTTCTCATCGTAGTTCATATTTTTTTGACAAGCAAAACTTTTTATCAAAAATGACTTTTTTGTATCTTTCAATTTTTGGTGAAATTGTTACTGATGGCCTTTAAATGCCTTTATTTTTGATGACGACCATACATTTAAAATATATTTAAAATAAAACATAAATGTATACTGTACATATTATTTCATTTAAACAAATTACAAAATATTTCAAACTTTTAGAAAATCCGCACGCCGCTGTGCTTTTTATGAATGAAGTACGCCATGTTTGCTTTATAACTTCCTTCCCCTTACCGACGCCGCACTGTCACAGATACGGTTGCCAGACTATACCTGAAAAATTTTACAAGAATGGGACCACTTTGGGCCTGGTCCCGGGGTATATTGAAGGTCTTTGAAGCGCGGATAAAGCACATTTTTTGAAAAATTTTTGGCGGAAAATTATTTTTTTTTTACTTTAAATATTTGTTAAACAAAGCCTATTGACCCACGTTATAATGAAAAAAAACATATGTTATGTGTCTAGTTAATCTAGCTACATAAATTTTATTGTAATTTTTGAAATTATTTTAAATTATTTAAAATTTCCGTTTTATCAGTATTTTCAAAAATTTTAGAAAAAATCATGAATACAAAATTAGTCAACTTTTTAGAAACTCAAAAACTTCTTTCGGAAAACCAATACGCTTTTCGTAAATTTAGTGATACAGAAGCAGCAGCAATAGATCTTACAACAGATATTCAATTAAATTTAGATCAGAATAAGAAATGTGCTCTGTTATCCTTAGATTTATGCAAAGCTTTGATACTGTAAACCATGATATATTACTTCAAAAATTATTTAATATGGGAATACGAGGAAAAATTCATTGTTGGTTTGCAAGTTATTTGAAACACAGAAAGCAATATGTTAAAATTGAAAAAAACATTAGTTCCTTCAAAATAATTTCTTGTGGAATACCACAAGGATCTATTTTGGGCCCAATACTATTTTTAATTTATATAAATTCTATGCCTTTATTAAAATTAAAGGGTACTATAAAATTGTTTGCCGATGATACAACCATCCTATATTTTGCTGACAGTAACAGTGAAATTCAAGACAATATTAAATATGATTTAAACATTGTCTTTAATTGGTTACAATTTAATAAACTTACTTTAAATTTAAATAAATCCTCCTATATAATTATCAGCAAACAACAAAGAAAAGATAAAATTCCTTATATATCATTTAAAAATAAAAAAATAAATTATTCTACGAGTATAAAATTTTTGGGATTATATATTGATGAAAATTTAAGTTACAGAAAACATATAGACTATCTTCGAAATTATCTATCACCTTTAATAGGAATTTTGTTTAAGATTCGGAATTATATACCCTTAAAATTGCTTAAAAATATTTATTATAGTTTGGTACACTCAAAATTACAATATTTAATTTCAGTATGGGGTTCAGCAAACTCAAAAATATTAACACCTTTAAAAAGACTTCAAAATAAAATTATTAAATGTATTCATAAATTACCATATCTTGAACCAACAATTAATTTGTACAAACCAAATAATTATTTTGATATAAATCATATATATAAATTAAAAACATGTATATTCATTCATTCCCTGAAATTAAAAGAAAAAAATTCAAATATCATACTTAAAAATATTAAACTATGCATGGGCATAATACTAGACAAACAGATTTATTAGAAACTATTCAAATAAAAAGTAATTTTGGAATGAGATCAATACTCCATAACGGAATAAAAATATACAATAATCTACCAATAAGAATTAAAAAAATTAAAAATTATCACTGTTTAAAATACATATAAAAAAATATTTAAAATTAATTTGACTGTTTTATTAATGAGTTCTTGTTAAAGTTAATATATTGTTATATTTTTTTTATGTTATATTCCCTGTAATAAACTGTATAGTTGGTTGGGAATTAAATCAATAAATAAAAATAGTGATTTTAAAAGTTTTTCTAAATATTGTTAAATATTTAAAAATTAAAAAAAAAATTGTGCCTTACCCACGGTTTGAAGACCTTTAATTTGGCGCAAGCAAAATCTTTAATCGGCTAGATATTTAAAAAAAAATCGAAAAATCTTCATGATTTAATAAATCAGTTTCTGAAACCGTAAAAAAAAAAAAAGGAAAAAGCACATCTTTTATTTCAACAAGTCTGTGGCTGAGATTCTAAAAGTGAAAAGACCCTTTAATTAATTAAATATATTTTCTTTAAATATAAAATTTTTTCAAACATATTGTTTTAGCACAACACTACAAAGCTAAACTATTGAAAAAATCATCTCCGTTCAAAAAAAATGACAGATGTTCTGCGGTAACAATACCCCTTAAAGCTACATTTCCTAAGAACATAAAGGAACTTTTGTGTTTCTGTTGCTTGTTGCTCAAAAATGTTTCCCAAAGTTCCTTAAAGTTCCTAATTGTTCCTTCTTGTTTCGGCAAAACTGTTGCCTGTTTACGATGTTGCTGGTTTCCAGTTTTGGGTAAACTTCAAAAGAAATTTGGCAACAGAACAGAAACATATTGTTTTCCGAGTGGAAACAGATACTGCAACTTTAGTTACCTGTTTTTAAAAATTTTTGACACTACCATTATTTATATTTTTCCGATGTATAGATCATTATTTTTAATATTGATGGTATCCCCTATATTCTATCACGAGGGCTTGGTTTCAAATATTTGTGCTTTTTTTTTTTTTTTTGCCGCCACTATACGGTTTCCCAAATTGATGGGAATGTATGGGGATCTTGGAAACCATTATAGATAAAAATCGGTTAAATGGGAAGTTTTGGACAATTATTTTTATAAGCTAATTCCTTTTCTACATGGTTTTATCTATTCAGGTTTTTGAGAAATTTTAAAAAAAACCTGACCTAAAATGCATTTTCGAAAATCGGTCATATTTTTTTATAAAGTTAAAATTTTTCACATCTGTAAAAACTTCTTTAAAGCAACTTTTTTTTAGAATATGACCAAAAGTAGTCAATTTTCAACTTTCTTTTTCATATGGGCGCCATATTGGTTTTTTCGCAGCCAAATGGTGCTTTTTATTCTGATTTCAACAATTTTATAACAGTATATTTTTAAAAAGTTTATAACCTCATCTACTTTAAAAAACAAATATTTTCTCGGTTGGCCTTGATTCCGGCGAATGCCATCAAAGCGTCATTGGCGCAGAAGAAAAGTTAATATAGCTGCGCAAACGTATTTCGACAATTTTTCTAAAAGGCAGCTTCCTAAACTAATCTTTTGAAAACTGGTTACAAATTTTATTGAATTCGAGTATTTAAAAAACCACGACCTAAAATTACGTTGAAAAAATCGACGAGATGTGCAAACCAACTTTTTAAAGAAAATCAAACAGCCAGGGATGTTGATAGGAATACCACATACCTAAGTCAACCATTCATAGGGAAGTTAGGACTATTTAAAAAAAAATATCGTTAATATTTGAGAAAATGGAAACATTTTTTAATTTTAAGTTGTTATTTTACATCTTCATTTTGGGAGGTCTTAGTTTAGCCCTTTTCATTGCTTTTGTTTTACTTGTTTCAATTAACTTGTTGGTAGTTTTGTTGTAACACGGTTTTTAAGGTTTGTATGTTCGCGAATCCATTTCTGTAAAATGTCTGTTTCGCTTATCTTTTAATTAATTTTAAATTTTTTTTTTTTACAAAAAAAAAAAAAAAAAAAAGACGTTCGCCCCGGGAACAAAAAGGCCAATGAAAAAAAATTTTTTTTTTTTAAATAAATAAGGTTATAAACTTTAAATTATAACAATTTTTACTTTTTTAAATCACAATAAAAAGCACTATTTTTCCCCACAAAAAAAAAAATATGGCGTCCCTGAAAAAAAAAAAATTTGATGATTCAAAAACCCGAAGCGTAGAAAATAAAAATTGACTTATAAAAAAAAAAAAAGGTCCATTTTTTTAAAAATATTTCGGGTTTTTTAAAAAAATTTTCAAAAAAAACCAAATAGATAAAAATTGTAAACGAGATTAGCTTACTAACATAATTGTCCAAAACTTTCCCCATTTAACCGAATTTCTATCTTGGGGGGTCCCCATACATTCCCCAACAATTTTGGGGAAAAATGTTTGGCCGCCGCTGCTGCCGCTATTTTATCATCTTGTTTATCAAAGGGGAAACAGTAACTAAAAAAGTTGCTCTCTTTCGGGGTTCGAGAAACATTAAAATTATGTCAGTGGGGAAAAAAAAAGTTTTTTATTTGTTGCCTTCTAGTTTCTAAATTCACAAACAAAAAACACAAGGCAACAAAAAAATTGCTAAATGTTGCCCCTTTTTTTCCCAGTGGAAACGTCTTTATATTTTTTTTTGGGGGTTCCAACTTCAAATCCCCAAAAATTTTAATTTTGGGGTTTTCCTCTCAATAGAACGTGTACTCATAGAGAAATATGTTTTTCTCCTTTAAACCCCCCAAAATCGTTCATGTTTATAGGACCGAACTTGACGTATTCTTAGAAAAAAAAAAAAAATGTATTCCTTCTTTGTCGTGGTTCAATACAATGAATACCCGTTTTAAAAAAAACAATGGTTATAATTGGTTTGGTGCAACAGTTTTAATGTCTATCATTTCTTTAACCTGTAAAAATAGAGAAAGCGATTTTTTTTTTTTGTTATATTGATTGTCATTGATATTTAATGATATGATTCGAAATTAAAAAAAAGGTAAAATTTCTTTCCCCTAATCGAGATACTTCAACTGGGGCTTTCCTTAAAAAAATTAATAAACTTCTTCTCTTCTCAAAATTTTTAATTTGATGCCTGACGACAAACTGCTTGTTTCATTGGAACCCCCGTCAGTTTCGGATATTAAAATTTCCTGTTATAGAAAAGTCTTTATTAACTTTTTTTTTTTAGAAAACATAAAAATTTTGAAATTAAAAAAAGCAATAAAATTTTTAAAATTTAAAAAAGAAACAAAAAAACATGATATTACATTTTAATTTCGGGAGAAAAAATTTTTTTTCAAAAAAACAAATTTTTATATCATGCCAGGATTTTTTATCCAAGGGGGGTGGATTTTTTCACCCTATTTGGGGGAGTGAAAATCTTTTTTAAAATTTTAAATTTTCCGAAATCGAAAAGGGGTAATATTAAGTAAAAAAATGTTCCTTACTTTTTTCCCCAAAAACTAATATTTTTCGAGTTATTTGCGATTGAATGAAAAATTTTTTTCCGACAAAATAATTTTGGTTTTTTATAGTTTTTACGAATAACTCTAAAAATATGCATTTTTTAAAAAAAGGTAAAAGCAAAATAGTAGTTTTAAAAAAAAAACTCGAGAAGAAGTTTTTTTATAATTTCTCTACAACTAATACCCGACCGAGCTCCTTGTTAAGGTTTTGCTTTCGTTCGTCAAATGCAAATTTTAAAAAAAGATTTAAAGTCAAATAGGGAAAAATTTTTTTTAAAAATTAAAAAGGGGTTTTTTTTTTTAAAAAAAAAAAGGGTTTTAGCATGAAAATTGCCCCGAGTTATAAAAATTTTTAAAGGTCAATTCCTTTTTTTTTCTACGAAAATATCATATAAAAAACCCCCCCTAATTCCCCTCTTAATTAAAATTGATTTGCCCCCTTCGCTTTTTTTTATATATGCATTATTAATACATCTCAGAAGTTTAACCAAATTAAAATGTTAATTTTAAAAAAAAACCACTAAAGATACGAAGTTTTTTTGATAAAAAGACTTTTCTTTTAAAAGGTTTTTTTTTTTTAAATAAATTTTGGGCCCCATATATGGGCCTTTAAAAAACCCCATTTACGAACGAGCACCACCTTATTCTGCCCTTTAAACTCGCCCCTTTTTTTAAAACTAGGAGTTTAAAAAAAATTTTTTTTTACATAGCCTTTACCCTTTAAAAAAACCCCAAAAAAATTATTTTAAAAATTTTTTTATCGATAAATCAAAAAAAAAACTTTTTTTAAAAACCAATCAATTTTTTTTGAAAAATTGAAAGCATAATATTTTTTACAACCGGTATATTTTTTTTATGTAATTCTTTTTTTTTTCCCTTTATATTTATTATATTGGTTTTTTAAAAATTGCATTTTTTTTAAAGGGGTTGGTTTTTTGGGGTTGAACATTTGCAAAATAATTTTTGTTGGTAATATTTTTTGGGAAATATATTTTTTTTAATTAAAAATCTATAAAGCTATTAATTTTTTTTTTAAATCTTTGTTTTTTTTAAATTGGGTATAAAAGGGGGTTTATTTATACGGGTTAAAAATTTGCAAAAAAAAATTAGTACAAAATTTTAGGCGACAACATTCTAAAATTTTTTTGGGGAAATATTTTTTTTTTTTAAAATCTAACAAAAAGGGTTATTTTTAAAAGGGGTTAAAAAAATTTTAAAAAATTTATTCCCCAAACATAAAATTATTATTCAACTAATAAACCAACTTTTACCCATCTTCAGGTTTTTAAAATTTTTCTATAAGTTTTTTTAAAAATTTGGAATTTTTTTTTTACCCCCTTTAAAAAAAACTGCGCCCTGACCAAAAAAAGAATTTAAAGTAGGGTTAGAAGCCCCCTAATTCCCCAAATTTTTTTTCAAATCGATGCAGGACAAAAAAATTGCGGGTTTTTTTCCCTTTTTTTTTTTCATGTCCCCGGGCTGTAATTATATATTTTTCCAAAAGTTTTTTAAATTTACAAAAAACTTTTTTTTTTTTTTTTAAAAGTCATGGAAGGGTGGATATTTAAAGGGTTAAGTTATGGTGGGGTTTAAACTTTATTATACCGTAAACTGTTAAAAAAAATTTTTTTTCTACAATAAAAGAGTTATTAAATAATTTTAAAATAAAATTTTTTTTTTATAATTTCGTTAATTTTAAGGGTAATTTTGGGTTAAAAGTTACACAAAAACATTTGATTTAACCCCCCCAAAATAAAAATATATTCATTCTACATATTTAACTAGTTTTTAAAAATTTCATTAGGTCTATTTCTATGGTTTTTAATTTTGGAATAAAGGGTGGTTTTTTCCCCAAAAAAAAACACAACTTAGGCATATATAAACTTTGATCAAAAAAGGGGGTTAATTCCAAATTTTCATAATAATTCAAATTGTACAAAAAAAAATGGAGGTCAAAACACCCCCTTTTTTTCCCCATCCCCCGTACTATATTAGTTTTTTTAAGTAATTTAGATAAATTAAAATTTCAAAGTTTTAATGTTTTTTTAAAACAAATATAAACAAAAATTTTTTTTTAAAAAAAAGTTTTTTTTTAAATTTTAAACGTTTCAAACTAAGAAAAAAAAAAATAAATTTTAGTCTTAATTTTTTTTTAAAATTTAAAAAATTTTTTTTTTTTAAACAAGTTTTCCAAATATTTTTACGCTATGTGTGTTTATTTGCACCCACCCTGTATGAGCCCCAAATTTATTTAAACTTTTTTTCCCCTGGTGATGCAGAATTTTTTATAGAATTACATTTTTTGAGAAATAATATGGATCGATAATTATGCCAGTCACCCCTTTAAAAGGGGGGGGTTTTTTTATATTTTGACACTTCCAAGATTACTTAAAAAGGTACGAAAAAAAATTTTTGTGAAAATTTTATGTTTTTTTTTTATCTTTTAAGCATAACAAAGGCCAATAAACATCAAAAGGTTAAGAAAAATAACTAAAAATTTTTTTTTTTAAAGGAACACCATGTATATTTTTATTTAAAATAAAAAATAATTTTTTTTTCTCTCCTATAAAATATATAGTTTGGCATTTTTTTTAGCCATTTTAAAAAAAATTTTGGGTTTTTTAAAAACAATTTTTTTTATAGTAAAAATTAACATTTTTATAAAAAAAAAAAAATCTATATATACCTAAAAAAATTTTTTTGAAACCATGTGTGGGAAAAATTTAAGGTTAATAAATAAATTAGTGGAAATTGCAACAAAATAGTGTTTTTTTTAACATTTGTTAAAAAAGGAAAATTTTCCTCAAGCAACC
>JAHBCN010010231.1:0-44521 GCA_019359885.1 Listronotus oregonensis | reverse complement strand
GGGTCTCCACTTCGAACGTTGTTGGGTTTTTTTTGTACTGTTTTTTTTTTTAAGGGGAGATGTTCATTCATTTACATACAAAAAAAAAAAATTCCCTTCCTGCTTTTATTTTAATTTAAAAAATTTAAGTAAAAAACAATCAATAATTGTTTGGTTTTTATTTGTAATTAAAAATAATTGTACTCACCAAAGGGGAATAACTTAATATCCATTTTAAGAACACAACTAATTATGCTTTAAAACAACACTTTTTTTTTTTTTTTAAAGAATAAGATTTTTCGGTCGCACACATTCCTTTTCATCAGTCTTTAGTAGGTACACTTGCAATACGTTTGTCTTAATTTTTAAAACATACCGGCTTTTTTTTCCCGATTCAAAAAAAAAAAAAAATATCGGGCCGGATCGGGGAGCTTCTTTGTACGACTGACTTCGAAAAAAGGTATCCTCTTTTCCCCAATTTTTTTTTTAATTTTAACTGGGAGAACAATTTTAAAAAAAAATCTTTTTTTTTTTTTATTTGTACCCAAAAAATTTTTAAAATTAAGTTTATTTTTTATCAAATGAATCTACTGATAAGCGTTTAAAAAAAAAAGTTTCCAATTGTTACGGTTTACAGAAATAACTGCTTTCAAAGTGCATGACTTTAACATCGTTTAGAAAAAAATCTGTCAAGTTTTGGCATATATGTCATATAAACTTTTCGACTTATTTTGAGCTCCACTGTCGCCCATTAAAATGATGAGCATCATTCTTTTTACACCCTGTATATATATATTTTTTGTTATTTATATCACTATTATGTTTTTGTTCGGAAATATTAGTCGAAAATATTGACTGACCGTCTGTGTAGATTATACCCATGATACTATTACTCGAGAAGAAAACCCCTTGGCCCCGATTCAATTTCGTACGACGTTGCGCATGACGTCACCGATGAAAAATTTTTGCTTGTCGGTTGGGAAAGCATTTTTTTATACCTTTTTTTTAAAGTTTATTTATTTTGGCATTACTTACGATTATTATATATTGGTGTATGAGATATTCTTGGTTATTATAATAGTATGTAAGATTTTCCCCTTAATTGCATTTGGGATTTAGGATCCGTGCTTTTGATAATAAGCCTTTAAAAATAAGGTATAAAAAAAAATAAAAAACCCCCGTTTGACATTGATTAAGGTTTAAAAAACGAACAACAAACGATTATAATTATTTAAATTTTTTTAATTTAAACATATGCAAAAAAAAAAGTCTAAAGGCTTGTTAATTAAAAAAAAAACTAAAACCCCTTTATAGCGCAAAAAAATTATTTATGGTTTTTATTTAAATAAATTTATTTCCCCTACTTTACTAATATTTGTAGAAAAATATCATTACTTTTTTTGTTATGTTGCAAAAAAAAAAAAATGAGGATTAATATACAGCGTTTTGGGGCCCCAATTTTTAAAATTTTTTTGTTTTTTTACCCCGCCATACCTACCTATAAAGGATAGTCTTTTTTTTTATATTGCTTATGGGTAGATTTTAAGAAAATGACACCTAATGTTTAACAATTCTTTTTTTTTTTTAAAATATATTAGTACTTACAAAATTAACAAATTTACACAAGAAAACCAAATTTAATTAATCTATTTTATAATTTTCGTCATTTTTTTTTTTTCTTATTTTTTTTTTTTTTAATATCTCTTTTAAAAATTTTAAAAAGGCTAAACCCTTTTTGCGTTTTTAAAAAAATTTTTAGTCCTTTAATGCCCCCCCCGTTAAAATTGTTATAAATGTGGTCGAGTTCCTTACGCTAAGTTACAAAATCTGGGTTTGGTTTAAAAAAAAAAATAAACCATACACTTAAACCATCAAATATCTAAATCGAAATCGGAACGCCATATTAAAACTCGCTTTTCTGGGGAAATTTGTCATCAGTGACGTCAGGCGTGCGAGGGGAATGGGTTATCTCATGCGCGTGGGTTTATCTTCTCGGAGTAAAAAGTATCATGAATTATACCTGTCACGTTTGTGTTCGATTCTCCTTTGACGTCAATTTTGTAGGGTTTGTTAAAAACAAAACATGGCGCAATAGAGTCCACTTTCGTTGAGCAGTGGAAGCGATTCCATCGCCCCCACCCACAAACAACTGCTCTGTGCGCCACCCCTACGTCGGGCATTATCCAAAGGGGGGCGAAGGCGCAACATAACCGCCAAAACAACCTCCTTGACGAATATGTCAAGAGATGTGAGGTTTAGGTTTAGGATTACCTCCATGGCCCTAGTTGGAGTTTTTTCTTTGGCTTCGGGGGTGTTGAGACAAGCCATTCTCTGTACATGGTCTAGCTTTCGAATAACTTTTTGTCTGCTGGGCTTTCCCCAGAGAACACACCGTGGTTAAAAAAGGGGCTTATGACCGTATAATCCACAGGTGACTTAGGTGACAGTTCCCAGGATCTCCTTTTGGCCCCGGGAAAAAACTCAAAAAGAAAGCTTTTTGATTCTTTTCTCCACGTAGGTGTTCCATGTTAGCTTACTATCAAAGGTTCCCCCAAGGTATTTTACCTCTGTAGCAAAGCTTAGTTGTGTGTTTAGGAGTCTATAGGAGCGTTCAAATTTACCATCCTCCTTTTTCTTGTGAAGAGAACCATCTCTGTCTTTTTTGGATTGATGGATAGCGCGTGATCAGCACACCATAATATTTATTAGGTATTTAAGAAATATTGTGTGTGTCAATTTAGTGTAAAAATCATAAATTCTGTGCAAAAAGAAGGGGGAATATAGTAAAAATGAGGTTAGTTTAATTTTTAACTTTGATGATACATATCTCGAAAACGAAACGTTTCCGACTTAATTTTTTTTCGATTGATAGGAGCAGCTCGTTCGCGACTCTTTGAAAAGAGTCATTCGAATTGAACGACTCGTTCGCGACCGACACATCACTACTATATTACTATTCACTCGTGCGGCGCGGGCCGCAATGAGTGCCAGTTTGTTTATGTTCATTTGTAACATATTTTCATATTCCAGCTTCTAATGCTCCCGGGCCCGATTTTTCAAATTTTTTTGACTTTCCCCCTTTTTCTATTTTTTTAAACAGTGACAAATCTATGAGTTACCTTTAAGAGCAACAAGGACATGTGATCCCTATTTTGACATTCTCTTTCCTTGTATTTTTACGCAATCCCAGCTCAGGAGACAAATAATGTTATCCTTATGAGATAATCCGTAAACGGGTAGCCAAAACCGACTTTAATATGGATACCATGAAGGCGGGGTTGCAAGTAACATGTAATTTAAAGTGTTAGGTTTATAAATTATTTAAAAAAAATAAAGAGCTTTTAAAGGCTCTTTTTTTCAGATAATAAATATAGTTTTAAAAATTAAATTATTTTACGAAAAACACATATTTAAAATAAGGGCCAAGTTCCTATCCTTACAGTACTACAGTAACCGATCATATTGAGTTCTTCAATTTTTTTAAAAAGGAATACCTAGGGTTATTTAAAAAATGGTAATTGTCTTGTGTGTGGCCTCAACTCCGATTTTAACCAAATTTGGTATACGGAGTTTTTTGAGGCGCTGTCGGGTAAAATCAAATAAAATGAAGTGTAAGTTCGCGTAGATTCTTTTGCAAGTAATCGTTCAATCGAACAACTCTTTCCGAACGACTCCCAAAGATGAGCTGAACGAGAAGAACAAACTCTTTTCAAGCGAACGAATGACCCATCACTGTAATATAGTAATGAATACAGAATACACGAAATTCAACAGCCACCACCCGTTAAATTATACGTCCGCGTTTGGTTGCGCTAGCGCTATTCGATTTTTTAATAAATACAGGAACTTCGTTTACCTCGTATTTTACGTTCTGAATTAAAGGTTTTTGTATTGTCATAGCCTAAAAAACGAGGTAGGTAACTCGTAAAATCTGAAAACCCTACCTCTACCGCCATGTTTTTATGTTCTATGAAAAACAATAAGGCTAAAACCGCTTAAAACTTTTTAGAAATGCGTGCTAAAAAAATATTTAAAAAGCTTATTTAAAAACAATTATCGGGGTTGATTATTTTTTTATTAATTTCGCTATAACAACGCATTTCCTAATACTTAGAAAGAAAGTAAATGTAACCTATTTTTTAAAATTTTTATTTTCACTTAATAACCAAAGAAATACAAAACCACTGGAAGTTAACACATTTTTGAGATTTATAATGGTCTATAATCAAAACATCGTCTACTGTAGGTACAAAATTATTATTAGTGCCCCCTTTCGAAAGGTAGCTGAAATATTATTTTATTATTAGGTTGCGTCATCTATCATTAGGGGAACAAAATATTAAATAAAAAACAGATTTCTGTTTTCTAATTTTGTTATCTATTTTATTTTAAACATACTATAGGGAAGGCAATATTGATAATTCATAAAACTTGGACTTAATTTTTCTTTACGTCATAATATATGTATCTCATCAAAATATTCTCTTTGTTTTCACCACTGTCGTGTACGAAAAACCAAAAACCGGATGTATTTATAAAGGTTGTTTTTCAATTACGGCACAAGAGCGCACTATGCAGCATTGTGCAGCACAATGTTCAATATTGAGTGTTTCAACTACTGCAACGCCTCGAATAATCGGGCTTCGCTGTTTCAATTAATGCTAAAGTGTATTATGTATTAAAAACGAATTAACAGTGCGACGCAGTCAAGCTTATGACTTTTAATCTCTGCTTCACTGAGTATCTTAGCTGTTTTCGGGTTCGGTAAATTACTGTTCTAGAACCGTCCGGCGCTTGCGCAGTTCAAATTTCCTGTTCGTTTGTTAAAGAACGCAAGCGCCGGACGGTTCTAGAACAGTAATTTTCCAAACCCGAAAACACCTCTTGATTCAGCTGCTAGATATAGTCGCCCAAATAATTTATGCAGTCTTTGTAAAAGATATTTTTTTTTACTAATCCCCTCTTGTATCTATAGTCAGAGAGCCCATGACACATGTTTCATAAAGTGTTGATTCAAGTGAAAATTTAACATTGTTGTTTCGATAGGATATCCTCTCCATCACTCCACTTAAAAAATTGCTTGTTTTATGGTTTGTGGTCATTTAAAACTTAAAAAAACCGTGGGAAAAAGGGAAATTTTGATGATACTCGAGGAAAATTTTATTTTAAAAGATTGGCAACACTACATAACCTTATAATTTAAAAGTGAACCAAAAAGCAAACCGTTTATTTTAAATAGTTTTTACACATTATTTTTATAGTAAATAAAAGTGACACTGCAAGATAAATCAACCTTCGCTTTATACTTCGATGTCTTTCTATTTAAAACCACCTAAAGGCCTTACCAATGTAAACAATTTAGAAGAAACTGCTCGACAAAGACTTACTTGTTACGAAAATCTCTATGCCGAAAACATCAGGGATATTATTCCAGAACTAGAATGTTTGATTGAAGACAGCGTTTTAGATAGACTGGGGCATTACTTATTTCGATTATTAGCCCTAAAAAGTAATACATTCCAAAATAGTTTTATTAAAAATGAAGTAAAACTACTTGATATAAGGTTGAGTTGTTACGGGCTAGAAGACGTCAAATATTTTATTAAAAAACTTAGAAAACATGCCACTGAATATCTTCAAAGTACTGAAGAAACCGGTCGACTTGATGAGCTAGTAAAAGTGCTAATACGGGTGTGTACACACATGATAAGAAAAGGTTTTTTTGAGCATGGACTTAAAAAACATGAGGATGTCTGTAATGATTGTCAGCGGTTTCAAACTCATGGTAAGGGCATTTAAATATTAAGTTAAGTAAGACACAAAAGACACACTTGAATTTATTATACCGGGTGGTTGTCGCTGAGCGGAACATAGGAAATCCCATGTAAATTTTAAGGGGGGTTAATTATTGGCTCCCCTGTACATTTTACAGAAAAAATGTAAGATAACTTTTTGAAGAGACCAATCTGACAAGCCCTCGTGCCAAGTTTCAAAAAATTTTAATGAGCAAATCTTGAATTATTCAATTAAATGTAATTGCAAACTTACCAAATTTACGGATCAGGTAAAAACAAACAGGCACCAGTAAAATGAATATTGTCCATGACATGAGAAAAGTGTCAATAAATCAGTGACAGTCAGTATTTGAAAAAAAATATGAATTATTCAATCGACAAAAAATTATCCATAATTAAGTGGCATTATGGGGGAAACAGTTTTAGATCAGTATCTGAAATGTTTTCAGTTTATTTCCCCACCATCTATTTCAAATATTAAATGTATTATCAGTAAGTTTAAGTCCAAAGGTACCATAATAAATAATTGTAAATGTTCAACTCAGGATATCGAAAATAGAGCCGAAGAAAGAGAGAACAGAGATCTTAATATTCTACGGAGTGTGGAGGAAAACAAAATTGTTAGTATGAGTGTTCTTGGGCAAAAGGTAAATAAACATCATACAACAGTATTGCGCACTTTAAAAAAACACAAATATTATTGGTATAAATTCGAAAAACATCAAGAGCTGCAGGAAGGAAATGAAGAGTGAAGAATGGCATTTTGTTTTGAAATGATGAGAAGAGGAAATAACGTTAGAAATTTTTTAAGAAATATTTGTTTTATCGATGAATGTACATTAACCCTCAGCAATGAATCAAATGTGCAGAATTGCCAGTATTGGAGCCAAGAAAATGAACATCGCTTTGTTCATACTCGAACAGTATCCCCTAAAAACAAATGTATTCGTGGGAATTATTGGACACCATATCATTGGACCCTTTTTTATGGACCTGACAGCAAAAGATCAAGTGGTCTGGTACCAAATGGATGGTTGCCCAGCCCATAATGCCCATATGGTTAGAGAGTACCTGGAAAATGCTTTTAACGGCAATATTACTGGTCCACGGTACCGGAAACTTTGGCCAGCGAGGTCACCTGATCTTTCACCGAATGACTTTTTTCTCTGGGGTCACTTAAAAAGTGTCATTTATAAAAGTGTAAATTTGAGAATCTAAACCAGCTACAAAACGCTATTTCGTTAGAATGTAATAAATTTCGCAATATCAACTTAGCAATGTTAGAAATGAATTTTATGATCGGTTGAGATATTGTTTAGCTGTTAATGGGGGGTTGTTGGGGGTGTAACATTTGATTAGTTAATGTTTGTATGTTTATTGTATTTTATTTCATTTTATTTTTTCACACCTAGTAAAATATTAAGAGTTCAGTTCTCTCTTTTTTCGAATCTATTTTTGATCTTCTGAGTTAAACATTCACAATTTACTAGTTTACTATTGTAAAATACTAAAAAATGTAATTAAGGAGGCTAAAAAAATGTCAAACAAACAATTTTTAAATAAGGCAGAATACAAAGTTAAAGCAACTTGGCAACTAGTAAACAATATAACTGATAACAATAACAATAAGAATGCACTTGAAAATTTCTCTAAAAAATATAATGATCCATCAAAAACTGTAAACAACTTAAATAAATATTTTGCAAATGCATGCCCAAGTGTAGTTACAAAAGCTGCTATAAAGGATGTCCTCCCTGCTTATTGTTCCGTTCAGTCAATGTACCTAAGACCAACAAGTCGCCGCGAAATTTTAAAAATAATATTGTCTTTAAAAAACAAAAAGTTGGTGGGTGATGATAACTTGCCAGTTTACATTATAAGAGAGATTGCCGACTATATATCTAAACCATTATCTTTTATAATAAATCTTTGTTTTAAAACGGGTGTTTATCCAAACCTTTTTAAAAATGCTCTTATTAAAGCTATATATAAAAAAGGTGAAGTAGATGAAGAAAAAAATTATAGACCTATATTTCTCTTACCCAATGTAAGTAAAATTTTTGAAAGAGCAATTTACAATAGACTGATTGACTTCTTGGAGAAGAACTCATTAATTTCAGTTAATCAAAACGGTTTCAGAAAAAGAAAGTCTACCATAAGGGCAATTTATCAGGCAATCACAAGAATCCTTGAGTCATTAAATGATAAAAACTTGACTTTGGCTATGTGTATGGACCTGTCAAAAGCTTTTGACACTGTCAATCACAGAACCCTTTGCTTTAAGTTGGAAAATTATGGTATCAAGGGAAATGCTCTTGAACTGATCAGATCATATTTGAGTAATCGTACTCAACAAGTAATAGAAACTGATTCTTGTGGTAGATCTGTAACTTCTGATAAAGTCAGTGTTGCCGGGGGTGTTCCTCAAGGATCTATCTTGGGGCCACTGTTATACATTATGTATACAAATGAACTTTCTGACATAACAGGTGAATGCACAGTTCTTTATGCTAAAGATACTACCCTGATTTTCAGTGAGGGGACCCCAAGCAATGCTGACAGGTGTACATAGGGCCTGTGATATTCTCGACCGGTACTTTTCTGCCCATGACCTCCTTCTTAAATGTTCAAACCCAATGTTTGGTTTTTGGAATCGAATAAGAATACCTTTAGTTTTTGTTACATAAATACTAAGATTGAAACATCAGAGCATGTCTCTTTTCTTGGTGTAAAGATAGATATTGCTATGCTTTAAGGATTGTTGCTGAGAATGTCGGAGTTGAAGCTGCGTTGTCAGCCTATCACGCATTTGTACAATCCAAAATAAGATATGGCCTTATCTTCTGGGGAAACTCACCAGAGGTAGAACGAATTTTTGTACTTCAAAAAAGATGTATTCAAATTATTCAATTATAAAAGTATACAATAGTTTTCCAGAGAGTGTTCGAAATCTACCTTGGGCCCATGCCAAAGATAACATAATGAAATATTTAACAAGAAAAGCCTTTTATTCACTAAACGAATTCTATAGTGATAAAGACAGACCTGGTCTAGTGTAAAAAAAAAAAAAAAAAAAAAGGAAGGAAGGGGAAAGAGGGAAAAAGGGGAAAAAACATATATATAGTTCTTACTAAGAATTTATTGTACTTGTATTTTATACTGACAATGTTCCATGCCGTTTTGGCTTTGTTTTTTTTTTTGGAATAAATAAACGATTATCTATCTATCAATTATTTATTGCAATGGCTTTGGACTCGAATTTACTGACAATACGTTTAATGGTTGAAATGAACCAGATAGGCTTGATGGGAAAATAAATTGAAAATATTTCAGATGCTGCTATTGGTTTAATTAAATTCTAGTATGATAAAATTATTTTTTTAATGATCCTATTTTATTTTTTAGTTCCATTTGAAGTATGTCCAGATCTTCTAGCCTTACGAGAGTACAATATTAGAAATGGGTATCTACAGATACACTGTTTTCAGTGGAAAGAACTGTTGCTGGCTTTGTATAGGACATTTTTATTACTTACTATTAAAGAAATGAAATGTTTGCGAAAAATCAACTATATCTTTGAAGATGAAAGAATATTAAGTGCCATTTTATTAATAAGAACTTTGTTTTTTAAAAATAATACTCGTGGATCTGGTACTAAACAAGGAACATTTAAACTAGGGAGTTTTCACCAGGAATCAACAAAATTTCCTCTCTGTATGCGTAATCTGTATGGAATTTTACAGAAGAATAATCGACTTAGCCATAATGCAAGGTAAATACTCATATTCAGTAAAAGTCAAAGTCAAAAAATAGCTTTATTGTCAAATGACACAAAAATATCGTAGACAAAGCCATATTTATAATACCTATAATAAAATATACAATATACAATTAAGCAGATAAGTCATTTTTAAAATTAGATGTACAAAGTTAAAGCAACAACAAAATATTTTTACAGAACAGTCAAACAAAGATCAAACTAAAAAAAAAAAAAATAAAACGCTTACACTACTAGACAATAAATCAGTCAATTCTATATATTATCCAGTCAACCAACACATCTATCTGTCATTATAAAACTCTCAAGAGTGTAGTATGCTTTCTCAGTTAAAAACCTCTTTGTCAGTCTTCTAAACCCTTTATGGCACTATTGCCTCCTCAATAACAGAGGCAGCCTATTAAAAATTTTCTTTCCCTCATAAATAAATGACCTTTTAATTAGTTCAGAGCGAGGAATGGGCATGTTAGGGTAAAGTCTGACGCAGGTTGTAATGAGTTGGCAATGACAGTTCATCCTTATACTTTTTAAAAACTAAACAGACCACCTCCAAAATATAAATACAAGTTAGGGTTAAGATAGAGTGTCTGACAGAAAAAGGGACGACAGGATTCACAAACCCTGGCTCCACAATATCTAATTGCTCTCTTTTGTAACACAAACACAGATCCGAAAGATATTGAGAACATGATCCCCAAAAACAAATACCATAACGAAGATGGGATTCGATTAGTGAAAAATAGGAATTTCTTGCAATAGATAAGTCCAGATTGTTATATATAACCCTCAGTGCATAACAACCTGAAGAGAGTTTATTACATAAATTATCAATGTGATTTTCAAACTTCAGATTGCTGTCAATAGTTAATCCCAAAATTTAATTGCATTTGGCATAGCAATTAACTCATCTGCCAAACAAATGTTATCCAAGTAACACCTAAACGTCAAGATATTAGTCTTTGAAATATTAAAAAGATAATAAATTTGCATCACACCACTGTTTTATCTTACACGTCGATAATTAAATTGCCCTTTAACCGATTAATGTTAGTATCATGCCAAAGAATGGTGGTATCATCCGCGAAAACAGTGAATCTTCCAGCTATTGAAAGGCGAGGCAAGTCGTTAACGTAGATAGGAACAGTAGCGGACCCAGAACCGAACCTTGAGGAACACCAACCCCAGCACTGAGTTCGTCAGAATTAACATCATATAAACAACCGTCTGAACACGCCCAGACAGATAAGAGCGAAACCATCTCCAGAGCAATCCCCTTAAATCCATGTGCCTCCAACTTCCAGAGCAGTATCTGGTGGTCCACACAGTCGAATGCTTTCGACAGATCGCAAAACACCACAGCGGAGCCTCCCCAGAGTTCAGGTGGAAATACAGATGCTCAAGAAACTCAAAGATAGCATCGCTCGTGCCCGTCCGGTCCTGAAAGGCAACTGACATTCGTTCATAAGTTTGTGTTCATTCAAAAAGACATCACCCTGATCTTGACAATTTTTTCCACTATCTTCGCCAAGGTAGGCAGCAATGCTATAGGTCGAAAGTTTGAAGGATTGCCGTGATCGCCACCCTTAAAAAGCGAAGAAAGGAAAAATTTATTGCGTCGGCCAAAACCTGCAAGGCCCTCTCTGGCAAAGTCAAAAATATTTTAACAGACTGCCTATCCACCCGAGCATTCTTATTCTTAATTTTACCAAGCAACCCCCGAATTTCCTCAGCGGTACAGGGCACAAAGAAAAATGTTTCAGACACTGATAGATGATCCAAGTAATCACGAGGATCTTTCGTTTGTGATATTTTTTGTGCCAGCTTGCCGGCAATACTACAGTAATATGTATGTAGTATGAGCCATAATATTTACCATATATCTAGTAGACAATCTTTAGGGATGAGGTTTATTAGTAAAAATATAGTAAGCAAAATTATGGCAAAATAAGGTTATTTAATGATAAATTAGTCATGGGGTTTACATATAAGAGAATTTTAGTGATATTAGTGGTGCAAACAATCTCTCTTATTTGGTGGACTCATAATTTTAAAGTGATCAACTTTAGTATTCATGCTTCCAGGATTTTTGATTTTTCTTTTCATTAAGAAGCGTCTATGCCCAAAGAATGTCTACCTTTTGGTTATTATCTGCCAATTTTTTTTTCCAGATTTGATTTTAGTTTATACCTGAAAGGCATTGGTTTATCCATGGCTGATGCTTTTACTTTTTGGGAAAATGCTTATTCTAAGCAGCATGCTTCGTGCTCCAGATGCACTCACAGTTGGCAGGAAAATGAAAAACGTTATATATATGGTATAAGGCATTTGTATGGACTGGAAGGATCTCGAAAGAACTATAGTGTGAAAACTTGTCATCAAATACAGGTTTGATTCTTGATTTTCTTTTTCAGAAAGTAATAGAATATAGTTGTTGAATTTAATGCAATATTTTTTGGTAATTTATTGATTTTGACATTTGAACATTTACATGCTGTTGGATGACTATTTGCAAAAGCTTAAACCACACATCATAAAAGAGTTGTTTATTTATTATATTCAAATAAAATTTGACTTGAATAAAAAAATCGTCCAGACGACGTCCTGTTATGCTCATTATACCTACTTTGTTTGGTATTTTTTAGGGAATAACATTGGCGGCCAATGAGGAAGGTGGTTGTCCATTTCATCATTTCGACGACAATAACTTGAGAACAGCTTTGAAGTCTTGTCTTCCACCAAGTAGTTACGATCAAATTGAAGTTATTATCTATGAAAGAAAAGAAGACGCTAAGTACGCTTGCCAGTTATTTTCTGCTGAACAATTAAAAAGTGTTTTTAAAAAAGACGTTTCTGACGATGTGATAGTTTTCCAAAATCCTGTTCAAAATTATATGTTAATAAAGAGTTTAGTTTCTTAAGTATGGGTTGGTTTCACATTCTTATTATAATTTTTTTAAACATGTATAGATAGAATTGGGGGTGTTTATTCCATGTCAAAATTTGGGACTATTCTAAGGATATTTTTTATTTTTGATGTTTTTTATGAGCGTTTTTTTTAAATCGGGGAGAAAAAAATTTAAAAACCCCACCAGTTTTGGTAATTTAAAAAATTATTAACATAGCCAAAAAAAAGATAGCACCAAGGGACCTACTAAGTAATAAAAATCTAACAATTTTTGGTTTTTTTTAGCAACTTTTCCCCGTTCAGACATTCAATTTGAATATGTCTCATAAGTGATCTTTTTGTATGTGTCAATAGGTTAAAACTGATTGAATTTGTCTTTTTTCTGTTTTTTAATACTTAAAGCCTTGTTAGAAAAGTCCCCCATATGAAGGGTATCGAAGCCGAGATGGTGTTATAAATTTTCCCATTATGGACTTGCATGGAAATTTCCCCCTTCCCCCAAAGTATACATCAAATTCAAAAAACAGGAGCATTGAGGCAAAGGGGGGGGACAGAAGGCCAATGATAGTAAGAAGGGGAGAAAGAAGATAATGTGCGGCCAGATAGAAAAAGGGTAGGTACCTTACCGAAAATTAAAAAACTTAAATCAAATAAGGGAAGATTTGGAACATTTTTAGAGACTATTTTTGCCATACCATATACAAGAGTTCAGGCACTTTTTCCCCCAGATTTTCTTGAATTTGCATTTTGTCAATGGTTTTTACACTTTGGGGTTTAAATCTCTCAACAAGATGCTTATTCTTTTTACCGATGAACCAGTTTTTTTAAAAATGAAAAAAGGGGAAATTTCCCCCCAATTGGGCTAAAGGGGAAAACCCATAGGTTTTAAAAAATTCCTTTAAAGGGGGTTCTGTTAAACGTTTGGTGGGAATTGTAGGTGTTTTTAAAATTTGGGGATTTCCCCGGAAGACTTGGCAGGTATCCCCAAAATTTTTTTGGAAAAACCCCCTTCTTTTTTCCCCGGGGTTCCCCAAGAAATGCAAATGGTTTATCCCCTTGCACCGGCTTTTTTGCAAGTTTCGAGTTTTTTTAACAGCAACTTTGGAGTCCGGGTTGGTGGGGGAAACCCCATTTTGGGCCCCGCTGATCCCGACCCCCCCTGGATTATTTCCCCCACCAAAGTCATTGTTTATATTCTCCAGTGGAAATGGGAGATTTGAAAAAAACGCATAATTGTTTGGGGGTAATGCATCAGAAACGATCCTGGTTTTTGAAATAGTTCCGGGGTCGATGAGGAGAAGATTGGGTTTTTGGGGGCCAGCGGGGGTAATTTTTAAAGTTCTTGTAGGGGTTTAAAAAACATGACATGAAATTTTTTTAAAATTGTTATTGTCGAAATTCCTATTTCAAAAAAAAAGGGCCCCATCAAAAATCATCGGACAAAAATCCCAGAATAAAACCCAAAAAATCATTTAAAATTTTTGCCGCATCTTTAATAAACACCCTGTAAATCGATAAATGTCAGTTATTTAAAAAGAATTACCACTATCCGTTTTTTTCTTTATAAAATTAAAATTAATAAATTGCTTAAGCAAAAAAAGCAAGTTAGAAAAATAAACGACGAATGGCTGACTTGAAATTAATTTTTAGACCTATCTTCACCCAGGGAAATATTTACCCAATAATTATTGTTTTATTTTTACTATATTATAAAATTGCTTTAAAATATTCTTTCTCACTAAATATATAATTTTTTTAACGTTGTATCCATTGACCTGTTGTCTTTTGTATAATAAATTTGTTTTAAGTAAAACGCCGTTATTTCATTTAGCTATAAAATAAAATGTAACGTTACTTCTCTCCAGAGTCAGTTAAAATTTTTAAAAATTTTTGACTATTCTGTTTATGGAATCCCAAGGTTAGAGATGTTAAATTTCAGGAAATTTAAGATCGTTCTCGAATATTTGCGAACTTATTTTTATACTACCGAAATTGGATACAAACATAAAAATGTATGTATGGCGGACCTTAAGTGACGCCATATTGGTATGGCATATTGGGTTCGCGGACTTTGGCGACCTTGACGACATAAATTAATAATCAAAGTGGGGCCTATGATCCAAGGGCATGGATGTTACTTACACGTTTGAAAATTCACCTCTCCTAAAAGCTACACTTTAGGGATGCCATACTGGAAAGTCAAAGTGGGGAATAACGTTGTCTATCAGCTCCCAAAGCCTCGACGTGGGGCCTATGATACATGCAAAAACTCTCTCGGCTCCAGGTCTATAAGGCTGCAGATTCCAACCCTTTTCCATAGTAAATATGATTACAAATATTGTTGTAAGTAAGCCTAAACATAAACATTTATCCCAAACATCATGCATGTTCAAGTCAATGAAAGGGTGGCATCTAATTTGAAGTTTAGAGAGGTTTCAGAGGGCCTCATTTTGGGTATTGTCATGGGTATCAAATCCCGGGCTGAGGGAGTGAATTGTATTAGTAGTCAAAATTTAAAATTATGTTTTCCATTTTTATTACCTTACTTTTTACACATATAATATTAATTTTTTGTATGTTAATCAGTATTCCCAGCTCTGGAGAAAGGGCCCTAATAATTCTAATTCCTAAAAATTCCGTCCCCTATAATTAAGGATCTACGACCGATAAGTGTCCTGCCCTGTGAGTCCAAAGTTTTGGAAAGGGTTATATATATTCAGTTAAATGAACATGTCGAAGCAACATTCTTACCCGAAACTCAGTCCGACTCGGATGGCCATGGATGTTCACCAGCTCTGGCAAATGTATCCGATGATCTTTTCCAGGCTATCGATGAAGGAAAAATTACAATTTTGGCCTTATTAGACTTCTCTCTCAAAGGGCCTTTGATACCATAAACCATGAGTTACTTTTAGCAATCTTACATCACATTGGTCTTTCTGAAAGCGCAGCAAATTTTTTCTCCAACTTTCTGTCTCACACAGATATCAGGCTGTAAGTGAATTGGTACTGAGGTGTCATCCCCTATAATGATTGGGAGTGGTGTGCCTCAGGGCTCTGCTTTTATCTCCACTTTTATATGCCATTTATACTTCATTTCTCTCAAATGCTTTTGGAATCATGCTCTGTGCTCAGTATTACGCGGACGATACGCAAGTATATCTATCATTTGATGAGCCCACGCTGTAGATGGCTGTAAGTAAAGAACTTAATTTATTAAATAGATTATCATTATGAATGATACTTTTGTTAAACCCCAAGAAATGCTGTAAAATATGTGTTTGGCCGAAAGCAGATGTGGCCCGGTAAAAATATAATTAATGTAGAAATAGATAATACGGTTCTGCTAGTGAAAGATAATGTTCTCAATTTGGGTGTGATTTTTGACAGTTCCCTCAGATTTAATGCGCATGTGTCAAGTTGTACTAGCGAGCATTTGTTGGGATTAAAAATACTATATCAAAATCGCCATATATTTTCAAGACATATAAAAACATTGTTATGTAACTCTCTTGTACTCTCCTTTGTTTAACCATGGGGATGCAGTTTACGGAAATTGTCTCTCACGGTTGTGGATAAACGCAGAATTCAACTTGCGTGCAAAACTCTTGCTTAAGGCTTATTCATGGTAAGAAAGTATCAGCATATCTTTGTATACGTTGGTACAGTAAAAGTCCAATTGGTTGAACATGGAAGAGAGGAGGAGAGAGTTACATCAAGCATAAAGCTTCTGTTATAAAAATTATCTGCTCCAAACGTCCATCATACTTTATAAGCGTATTGTCTTTAGGACCATGTACATAATATTAATATCAGATTTCGAGGAAAATAACACCACCATATCATCGAACCGTAATCTGAGCTAGCTTCAGCAATATGATAAATTTTTTTGGACCCTTTGCCGGAAAATTTAAAACATCTTTCACAGTCTGCCTTTAAAGTTCATTAATGAAGTATATATTTCGGCAAGCGACAATAGCTTTTTATGTGATTATTAGTAAGAAATGTGTATTGTGTAATCAATCCTTTGTTTTTTAGCTATTTTTTCTTGCCTTAGTATTTCGCCATTATATGTTTGTTTAGTTTCTTTGAATACTGGAAGACATTTCTTTTGATTATTTGATATTTTTTTGTTATGTAATTAATTAATGGTTGAGTATGATCAGGGAGGCATTCAAGGATGCCTCATCTGAACCCGCCTTTCCTGAATTTAAGTTTTTCTATCTTTTATTGTAATATGTAATCGATTATTATTCAGAAACAAAGACATTTATTATTATTATTATTATTATTATTATTATTATTATTATTATTATTATTATTTAGGTTTATCCACATTTATATTTTATTTTTCTTAAAACTTTTCCGTCCTGTAGTTCAAAAATTAAGAAAGGTTAGGACATGTTCATAGAATTATTTTCGTTTTTTTTTTGTGCAATTAGTCCGTCTGTGAAAATTTTCGCAATATTAAAACACACCCTGTATAACGCTATAACTTTGGCATTGATAATTGCAAAACTTTGGCTCTTTTAGAGTCCACTAATAGAAGCTTTTATGGCAATATTAAAAACTTAAACTCATTAAACTTAGAACTCAATTAAATTGAATTTTCTAGATATTAAAATACTTAAGTTAAAAATCCTCATTAAACTTAAAAAAAAACCTTTTAAATATTATGATTAGTTATATTTACCAATGGACATAGCAATAACCGTAAAATAAAGAATTTTAACTGCGTCGCTATGATATAATAGATTTCCACATAGAAGCACTCTTAAGTGTGGCAGATGTATTTATGAGTCGTATAGCTCTAGGTACCATATACTATAATGTCAGACGCAATGAAGGGTAAGTCTCCAGATGTACTCGTTCAAGTGTTCTAAGTACCAGAGAAGTGAAATATAAACTAAAATTTGGTCGTAATTTTTATATTTAACCATAATAGGCATATGATTTTTACCTTGTCCTAGTGGCGCAACCACAGTGGTGGGAGTTTGTAGTTGACCCCCCAACCTACAAGAGACTTACCTAATGCTTAAATGGATTGGCCCTTTGTTACGGAATTCTATAAATACAGCTTTGATTCCCAGATCTGGTAGTTGATGTTCAACTGCTTAAGCACATCTTCGGGGTCCGGGGGAAAAACCCCCGGGCCCCGAAAGCCAATTCGGGGGCTCCCAGGGAATAGATCAGCCCCTGGGAAGTTGTTTTATATTTATTGGTTTCCCTTTGGGGTTTTTTAAAGAGATTTTTGGGGTTTTTTTTGTTTAAATTGAAGTTTTATTTTTTTTTTTTGGGGGTTTTATTCCAAAAAACCCCCAAAAGGGAAAAATTTGGGAAAAAAACCCCCTGGGGTCCGGGGGATTAAAAAACGTAAATTTCCCGGGCCCTTTTTTATTTCAGGTCAACGAAACAATAGCGGCCGACACCTCGTGTCGACAGGTGACAGGCCTTTTTTTTTCCCCGGTTTTTGGATTTTTGGGGCTTTTAAAAAAACCCTTTCCCCTGTTAAGGAAGAGGCTAAGGGGGGGGTTTTATTTTGCCCCAGACGCAAAGGGGCCTGGCTTACCTTGGAAATTTTATTAATCAGGGCAAAATTTTTTCGAACCCTCCGGGAGTAACGACCACTAGAAAAAACAGTAGGGGGGGTAAACCGCAGCAGTTAGTTGGACTAGGTGCCACTCCCCGTGGGGTGCCCGGCCCGGTTATTTGGGGAAGGAGTCCGGGATTTCCAACGGTCAAGGGGTAGAAGAGTCTTGTTTTCCGTTAATGAGCTAGCGGGGGTAGGTCAGAAGTGGCTAGTGGGGGGTTTACCACCCCGGGGCCCTTTTGTACGGGGGTCGTGTGACTCCACTTCCGTAGCCCAAAAAAAGCGAGGAGTAGGAGACCGGAGGAGACACCTTATCTATACATGTCCAGAAATATTAATAAGCGGTTTTAGACCAATTTGCCCACAAAACTAGACGTATTATTTTAGAATAATTTTTGAATAGAACAAAATTAACTAATATTTCTTTTTAGATACTAATTATGAAATATCACCTAACCTTCATTTTCTTACAACACGATTGTTGTTTAAATATCCAAAGGTACACACATTTTTCTGGCTAGCTTTATACGTGTGTATTACAGTTTCTTGTGCAGAATTCTTTTGTTTCTTTAAGGAAAAAATTAACTTTTCGATGTTTGTCGAGCATGGATTCATGCCATGTTACCAATTATGTAAGTATTAGATTTAGTACTCGTAAATAAGGGGTGTTTTAAGCTCATATTTAAAATAAGAAAAATAAAGTGCTTGAAGAGTTTGACACTAAATTTTTGACACCATGTACAGTTCGAATTAACCAAACATGACCTATACTTCAAGTCCAAAATTTCTGTCAATGACGCATCGCTCGCTTTTAGAGCCCCGGGTTTGGGGCAGGAACAATTCCCAAGATTTTGTTTGAAAAAGAAAAGAAAATATTTTTTACAAGCAAAAATTATTTTCTCCCTTTTTATCAACCCTTTAAATTAGTAACAAGCCTATATTATTTTGGTATTATTCGGTTAATGAAAAATGTAATTTTTTTGCTTAATTTTGCACACCTCCTATTTTGAGGTCATAGAACACAAATTTTAGTTTTCTGGATTTTTCAACTTTTTCCAAAAAAAATCAATTTTTTACTTTAATTTACCTTCTCTGATTTTATTTTGCTACAAAAAAATAAAATTTTAGCTTAACATAAATTAAAACAGATGTAAAAGCAGAACGATAGACAATCCAAGTTACACCGACTTGCCAATTCACCACCGATCTTGCAATCTCATTATTAAATACGATATTCCCCGCATTGCTTCATCAAAAATATCCAAAATATAAGAAACACGAAAGCCCTGAGATCATCAGCTTGTAGAATCCCAAAAACTATTTCGGGGCTTTCGTGTTTCCATCTTTAGGATTTCCATATCGAGAATATTTTTGATCAAACATTGCGGGTCGAGCAAGCAAGGTTCGCATACCTTATAAAAATGTCATAAAGAAAACTATTACAACTTGGTAACAGGTCAAGTTTTAGAATTTCGAGGGTTTAATTCGGACGTAAACGTTTTACCTACTTTTTATTAAAATTAAGGTTTTTTCCTTACTTTTTAGTATTTTTAAATATTAAAATAGTATGAGTTTTTTAAATATGTTTTCGTGCAAATGACAGAATTTAAAGGAATATGTCGTAAAACAGAATTAAACAATTCAATAATTATTTTTTTAAAATACCATAAAAGGCGGCCAAAAAAACAGCTTCTGATTCATGTTAAACAATCGAAAAGTAAAGAGTGTGCAAAAAATAGCGAAAAAATCGCATTTTCAGTATCCGAATAATTACTAATATTGTTTTTTGCCCTTTAAAACTCTGAATACCGTACGCGAAAAACTTTTGTTAAAGTTGCCCGTATCTCTGCAGCACCCAAAGTGGTTAGTTCTGGATTTCGTTCCCGAATCCCATGGTAAACATTTTTAAACATTATTCGTTCTTTAAACGTTAACTGAGTCTTTTGGAGGCGGATAACTAGTTAGTGTTTGGGGTTAATATTCATAGTTTACAGAATTAAAAGCACCTAACAACACTATTTTCTTTTTTAACAATTATATACACTAAATAAGATAAACTATTATAAAAAAATTGTCAACAAAACCTTCCCTATATACTACTATTTTTAAAGAAATTTATAATATT
The DNA here is from genome assembly GCA_019359885.1 of Listronotus oregonensis. Taxonomy (NCBI): domain Eukaryota; kingdom Metazoa; phylum Arthropoda; class Insecta; order Coleoptera; family Curculionidae; genus Listronotus; species Listronotus oregonensis. Next base: position 24,349 of record JAHBCN010010231.1, on the reverse strand, counting down.
TAGAAAATACCCTGTATAGCAATTCAAATTTAAACTTACAAAATCTGTCCAAAACAATAATAACTAAATAAAATCATCGAACAGCACAAAAACCCCTTGTCGATACGCTTATTTTCAAGCCCTTCAAGTTGAAAACCCATAAAGTATGTTGCCACTTTATTGTCTTCTCGTTTAACAATGATTTCCAATACATATTGGCGTGCTATTTTAAGTGCGATCGCTGGCTGGTAACTTATTTTCGCGACATGACAACGTGGCGATGAAATTTTTGGCCGGTTCACTGTTATTGAAGCGGAAAAGAACTAGGCTTAAAAATCATTTCCTAGTGTTAGATTTTTATTTAGCCGCTTCGTCGGTTGGGTGGCCGGTATTAAATGAGTCACTGACAGAAATTTTGGACTTTAGGTATAAGCGATTAATATTACGTTACTTAATAAGTTTCTTGTTTAATTTCTTTTAATCAAGCACTATTGGTATTTTTATTCATTTTTAAATTCAATGGTGCAAAACAGTTTTTTATATTTTATTTTTTTTCTCCGAAACTACTGAACCGATGACAAAATTTTGGGGGAATATAAATAACCACAAAAGGTACCTAAATATACAACATACATACTAAAATACACGGTGTTCTATTTAAAAAAATGCACCATCGTGACGTCACACTTTTTTGTGACACCCTGTATAACCAAAATTATTTTCCTAAAATGCACCGTGGGTTAAAGGTAAGGTCTGCAAAATATGAAAATTTTACAGCGAATAATAAATGAGCTACATAAGACGGGAGGTGAGTTGCAGGACCCTGTATATAAGGATCGCGGTCAACCGTACCTAGTCAGTTATATAAGAGTAGGGATGGAGTTAAAATCAGAGATAGTTGTGACATTGTAAAGTAGTGAATAAAGTGTTGTTAAGTTTTCCAGAGTGTTTGAATTGTCCGACCCACGTATTGAATGAATAGTGGGATATTTAGTGGATATACAATGGACGTTGTGTAATGAATTTAAGTGTATAAAAAAGAAAAAAAAACTGAACGTGACTGTGATCAGATTGTGACTGATTTTGAAGAGTTCGAGTAAATTGTAGAACATTCTATTTCGTTATTTGAGAAGATACCAGAATTTTGACTTTACCAGGTTTTGTAGATAGTAAAAAGATCGTATTCAATGAGCTAAAATCATAGATAGAGAAAGCATTTCATTTATAAACGCAATCGAGAGCTGCGCCCAACATGTTTTTGGATATTATTGGCGATGGAATGGTACAAGCATAGTTTGTACTTACTTGTGAAATGATAATCCAGCAATCATATCCGTCAATTTACACACTTGGCACTGCCTTACCATTTTAATTTATTAAAAGTACTTACACAAAACTGAAATTTATACAATTGTCACAAAAATTACCCAAACAACAAAAAACATTTAGACCAAAACGCCATATTGAATGTGTCATCTGTCGAGCGAAGCTGAAGGTGGCGGAAGTACGCTTCTACGAAAAATTCGCTGTTGTCACGTTGTCGCGCCGTTATTAGTAGCTGTCCAAAAAGAAAATAGTAATTTAAGATCATTACTTTCCTGTGTTATACTTTATAATAATAAATATAACAAATATTATTCACAGTTTAAAATACAATAGAGAGCTTATTTTGATGTAATTTTAGGAATAAATTAAGTAAAATTTAATCATAATAAACTATCAAGTAAATGAAACAGAAAGATACTTGGCAGCCACGCTTTACGACAAAATAGTATCTGTAGTAACCATTTTCCCGGGTTTTGATGAATTTTATTGTTTCGAGTACAGAGGTTCATTCATCGCTAGGCAGAACCTTAGAATGTGCGTTTATGATGCCACGCTTATGTCTAATCGATGCTTTCTCTAGTTAAACTAACAGCTCATTGATCGTATTCTTGAATTTTCAATAATGTTATAACTAAGACAGATAAGTGATGATAATAATCATTTTTGGTGATCCTAAACAAACTGTATGAGTTTCAGTAAAATTTTAGAAATTTCCATTTCGTTATTTGTGGAGAGGAGGCTAGAACACAAAAAGAGAAGGCTAGAAGAAATCATCAAGATGAGGAGACCAGAAGACAAAAGGGAATACAAAAAGAACGAGACCGGCTTCAGAAAATTTTAGAAGATCAAGTTAATAAAAGACAGAAAGAAAAACAAGATGAGCAGGCTAGAAGACTGTCTCAGACAAAATGAGTAAAATTAAATGCAAAGTTGGTCAATAGAAGAAAAGTATTAATCAGCAAAGTGCTGGTCTTGGGGCTAAACTGGAGACTATTTTAGAAGAGATAAAGAAGACAAGCGCTATTGGGTTTGTGCAAGCTTAAAGGAAACCTGATATTCAGTGTAACCATTGTCAGAAGACCGGTCATATACAGAGGGATTTCATAGTAAGAATGACAAGATCTTCTTCAAGAGATCGCAATTCAAGATCGCCTATAAGATCGAGGTAGTTTAGTCCCAGCCGTAATCAGACAAAGATCATAAGCTAGTGTTAGGGGGTGAATGCCGGCTGAACGAGACGAAGCCCCCAGAGTTGTCTCCATTAAAAGTTTGGAAAATTTGCAAGATAGCTTAAAGGTTGAAGGAAAAGTTAATAAAAAGTTGGCAAATATATTAGTAGACACAGGAGCGGTTATTTCACAGCAATGCTGCAGAGATGGGATCAGAAATGGAACCATGCGAACTTTAGTTATAAATCTCGCCTTTGTTTGGGTATTTATGATAGTCGAGCAATGGTAGAAAGTCTTACTGCACCGTGGGTGTAATGGTGAGGTGTGCCATCGGATATGGTAGGAGGACACCCCTAGTCTTCGAATGAGGTAACAGGAAAGCCCTTCAGGTACATTCGGGAAATAGTGGAACCATATGTCCTTCCATATCTTGAGACAACGCCAGATTCATGTGGCTAGTAGACTTCATGGATCAATACCACATCTACCGCTTACTTTAGACCCCAGGATCGCCTGATCTTTGTCCGATTGAAGATGTGTGGGACATCCTAGGTCGCTGATTGTTAAACATAGAACACGCCCCTCAGACTCTGTCAGCATTTAGATATGAGTTAGGAGTAGAGTATAGACCACCTCATCCGATCGATGCTCAAACGTATCACTGCTCGTATAAGAAAGAATTGGAAATAAACTACAGCTACTGAAAGGTATCTGTCAACTGTGCATGTGTATTTCACCTGCCAAGCTAAGGATTGTTTACTTGTATTTGTTTTACTTATACACATAGCAATATTCTTCATTTTAACTAATTAAATTTATATATTTTAGGGAACGGTATCACTTTCTTTACAGCTAACCATAAAGAACCTCTTTTTGCAAGAGGAACAAAAAATTAAAAGACTGCAGTGGGATTTAACATCCGTAAGGCCCGTGGTCAAAGCTCAGATTCGTAGAAGAGGGCGTGTCCAGTCGATTGTAGTTGATTTTATAGTTATTTTGGCAGTTGCATATTACTTCGGTGGAATCATATTTGAGATAAAAAAGTCTTTATTTTTGAAATATGTATCGGAATTAGGTACGTTTACTCTAGTGATGGGCGGAATCGAATACTTTAGAGAATCGAATACCTACTACAGAATCGAGTACAACTTGGAATCGAATACTTGAATGAGTACTGAGTTCTCATACTAATAACTGAATGTTAAATAAATGTATTCGTTATATATGTTATGTTTTTGCTATATATCTTTAATAATGTGTTCTGTTGTTTAAATTGAATGTGTGAATCGCATTAAAACAAGAACCATAACTAATAGGTTTCATTCAAAACATTGAATCAGCTCCTTTTATGTCTTCTCCGAATCTGCGTGCCGACAAAAAGGGTTCCTCCTATGTAAACAATAATAAAATATAAAAAAGCTACTGCAAAAAATGCCGGCGTATTTCTTTGAGATCTCTGTCTATGACGCACACCGCCGGCCGACAGGATCGGTTAAAATCCAAATTCTGTTGCGTTGGGTAATAATCTGAAATAAAATCGACCGATGTTTGTTCTCGATTCCCATGATATTCGGTTCGGTGCCTTGAGTATAAAGTACAGATACAGATTACAGAATACTAGTTTACTACTGAATTGAATAAAATTTAAAGTACCGGAATCGATTCCATACTGAACCTAAGACCTAAGTAGTCGAGTACTTTCGATTCTCTTAGGAATCGAATACTACTCGATTCCTGTATCCGAGTATTCCCATCACTAGTTTACTCTAAAATATTATTTTACTTTTTTGTGACAGCAAGGAAGTTTAAAGGTGTATGGAAGCCTAATACTGTAGAACAAAATTGTCCAGGCGTGCAGGGCAGCGGGAATAGGGGGGTTGGCCCCGCGGAATTTGCGCAATCAATAGTAGGTAGGGCCGGATTTCCATAATTCTTTGTTACTATCTATAAAGTTGACATCATCAAATGTCAAATTCAAGTATTCACTGTTTTTTTTTATTTTTTGCACAAAATTGTTGGTTATTAAAAGATACTACTATAGAATATTTAAAATTATTGTGTAATATTAGATTTTATATCATCTGATATAATATGGAAAGAAAAAAGATGGGCCACTTTACTGCCTTCTATTTAAATGGTCGATATTTTTTTGGGAAATTTTTGTATTTACCAAAAATCTTTGTAAATAAAAAACACGATTTTTAAAATAAATTTCAAACATTGTATGATAGTATTATGTACTTATCACCAATTTTGTGATAAAAGAAGGGCAAGAGAGTGTAAATGAGTTTAATCTTTAAACCTAAATTCTGGTAGTACATTAAAAAGTGAAAATTTTTATAACTGCTTTTTAGGCATATACTTTTCACTAATAACAAACATTCATGAGACAGAATAACAGTGGTTAAAAATGTTTAGTAACCTTTGGTACCTGAGTATCCATTGTAACAGTGTCCGTTAAATATTATGTGTGTACAGTATGTCGAGCTTAAAAAGTTGATAGATTAAGAAACCAAAAATATAATTTATTTTTAAACAAATGGTATTGTCTCGAAAGTTGCCTCCTCTCCGATTTTGATCAAATTTGGTATTCAGGGGTTTTTTGGGGCGCTGATTACAAATCTGAAAAATATCTTTCGGCAACGTTTGTTTCCGAGATCTTCATACAAATTTGAAATTAAGTAACCTTATTTTCACTATATTCTCCTTTTTGCAATATAATTTGATTTTTACATAAAGTGGCACACGATATTTTATAACCATTTAAAACCTTTATTTTTATTTATTTTACATCTCTCCATTAAATTGCGAACTTTTAAGTTCAAAGGAGCAGCCATATTTGCTTAAAAAAATAAAAGTGTAAAAAGGTGTAAAATAAACATAAAAAAAGTTTTTAAAAGGTGTTTGTGAAATATTGTGTGCCAATTTAGTGTAAAAATCAAGAATTTGTGCAAAAAGAAGGAGGAATAGTGTAAATAAGGTTAGTTTGATTTGATTTTGATGATGAATATCTGAAAACCAAACATTGCCGATTTTTTTTTTAGATTTGTAATCAGAGCTCCCAAAACCGTACCAAAATTATACTTCCTTCATTCATAGAGGGACCTGTAATATATTAAAATTTGCCTGGTCTGCCCAGTAATCAATAATTTTGATCCTTTAAAGGAGTGTACTAAATTATTAAATGAAATAAAAGTACCTAAATGTAAACCTTATTTTTTAATAATCCACAGAAATACATAAACATTTAGGAAATCATCTAAAAGATAGTTAAGATTGCCTTACTTTTCTACACTAATATTTCCTATGAAATTTTCATTTTCTATTATTCATAATTGATATATTATTATTATTGCTTACCTAACGTTACGTCTTATATGAAGCACCTAATTTAAATATAAAAATACTTACCTAAAGTTAAAAAAGACGGGTATGTTACCCTTGGATTTGCAAGACAAAACCAACCTCTAGTTATTTTGTTACGATATTATAAGTATCAAACAATAAACACAAAATTATAGTCACAATTTAATAAACACTAATCACTAAAATAAGAAGGTTTTGATCAATCCAAAAAACGGTACTCCGGCTCTCATAAAATTGTAGTGTGTTGGCTAACTTCACACTGATTTATCAGTGTGTAAGTAGGCAACACATTAAATTATTTCGTGGAATTTTGTTATTGCGCAGAATCGGCGGGGCCAACTCTGACAGTTATTTTCATACTGGGCTGGACATTTTTTGATCGAATGGGCCATAGCATTGGGCTTCCATACATCTTTAAACTTCCTTGTGTGACAGTCGTTTGCATGATTTCTCGTGTTTGTCGTAGTACATATTCACGGTGTTTGCTTGTCTCACATACATTTTGGTATAAGGGGAAATTTACTTAATTGGATTCAGAACTTTTTATCAGACAGGACATGTCGTGTCAGAATAAATGGCGAACTTTCCCGTCCATATAGAGTTACTAGCGGAGTGCCACAGGGTTCTGTTCTGGGACCAATCCTGTTCAATGTTTTTATTTGTGGTCTTGCAAAAGGAATAACATCCCCTCTCTCCATGTATGCTGATGACTCCAAGTTGTATAATAACCCAATAACAAACTACACTGTACTAGTAAATGACTTAAAAACATTAGAAGAATGGTGTTTTACATGGTCTTTGCAACTCAATAAAGAAAAGTGTTCAGTATTGCATATAGGCTCTAACAATCCTTATTTAGAGTACACTCTTGGAAAAGTCACCTTAAAAACAGTATCCACTCAAGAAGATTTAGGGATTCTGATCTCTAATGATCTTAAATGGGAGCTTCATATAGGAAAGATAGTTAAAAAGCCAACACTATTTCATACATGGTACAGAGGGCATTTAAGAACATCTCGCCAGAATTTTTAGAAAGAATTTATAAGACATATATACGCCCAATACTTGAACATGATGCCTCAGTATGGAACACATATTTCGTTAAAGATATACATGCCTTGGAAACAAACCAACGAAGAATCACCAAAATGTGTCCAATTATCCGTAATTTATCTTATGAGGAAAGAATGAAAGTTTTAAACTTAACAACTTTGTCAGAGCGTCGAACTCGGGGAGACCTTATAGAGACCTTTAAAATATTGCATGGGCATTATTCTGTCAGCTTAAACTTCTTCCAGTTAAACAGAAACGACAGATTAAGGGGGCATACATACATGTTAAAACAAGAGCGTTTTTATAAGCTCTGTCGTCAACACTTTCTATCAAATAGAATAGTCAGGAAGTGGAACAATTTACCGAACAGTTGTGTTTGTGCGGAGACAGTGAACGCATTTAAAAACATGTATGACAGTCTCAATTAGAATACAAGTTTGAACGGCTTTAGCCGCCTAACTTAATCCACTAATAATACATTATTAGCATCAGTAGCTTATGCTTTTTTTTTTTGGGGGGAAGTCAGGAGGCGCAAACACTCTAACTTTTTCAAGAAAGTAAGAAAATTTTGGAAAATAATTCAATTTTTTACCATTTTTGCCATTCAATTTTTAAATTTAGGCAGTTTTGACTCCCAACTTTTTGTTGTCAGTATACACTACTGATCGTCAGTGATGTTGGATGAAATTTATGGTATATCATGCAGAAAACAAACCTTGTATTTTGTGCAAAATTTCTATTTAAATAAATATCCTAGCAGAGCTTTCGGTAAAACCCATCATCAGTGTTATTTTTCTAAGGGAGTCACAGCAATTAGGCCTTACATAATATATAAACAGGACATCGACACACTATAACATTATTAAGTTAAAAATTAAAAATAAAACTGTGAATGAAAGCTCACATTTTCCCTTCAAAAAGGAGAATTTGAAAAAAAATTAAAAAATTATACTCCACTAACATACCATTTTGTTTAAATAAAAATTTTGCACAAAATAAAAAGTTTCTTCATTTCCTATATTCTTGCACACGGCTACAATTAATTTTCAAACCTATATTTGATGTGATAATATAAAAATTAACAGGTTAAGTACCACATGATAGACAACCCATTTTAATTGCTTAGTAAAATTGTTAAAACTTAGTAAAACTAACATTTTATTAGACTTAATTACAATTCATTCTTTGGAATTTACTGTAACATACTACTTATCCAAACTTTTAAAAATTACGTCTTTTAAGTAAGTGCCATTAACTTCAATGCCCTTTTCAAAATTTGACAAAAAATGATTCAAGCCACGATGAAGGAAAACCTGATTTGTTCACCGGACCTCTTTAGGAATTCGGACTTTAAGATCTTGAATGTTTTTCTGGACAAGTTGCAAAAACCTTTGGCTTTAAATAGCCCCACAGAAAAAAAGTCTGGTGCTGTTAAGTCCGGTGACTGATCTCATATAGAATGTATTTCAATATCAAAATAGGTAGTCTATTATGGGGAAACTATCTTCTCTGATAGTCAAGCGGCCATAAAAGCTTTGTCATCCCAACAAGTCAACTCAAGGTTGGTTTGGAACTGTCTGCAATGCCTCCTAAATCCGGCTAACCACAACAAAGTTACACTTTTCGTGGGTGCCAGGACACAGGGAATACAAGGCAATGAAAATGCAGACTCCCTGGCCAGGCGAGGCTCCGCAGCAATGTTTGTGGGTCCTGAACCAGTTTTGGAATACCAAAAGCCTCGGTTCGTGGCTACATGACTCGGTGGATTCAAACACAACATCAGTCATACTGGAACCACATTCCAAGGCAACATCACAGTAAATCAATGTTGGACTCACCATCGAAAGCATTGACAAGTGAATTACTAAACTAAATAGGAATCAGATTAGAGTAGTGACAGGATTAATAACCGGACACTGCACTCTAAGAAAACATATGCACACTATGGGCATCTATAGAGAAGAACCCATTTGCAGACTATGTGACGAAGAGGAAGAGACAGCCTCTCACATCATATATGAAGTGCCCTGCACTTACATACTGGAGAACAAATCAAAACCTCATGGTGGACACCAACCACCAGGAGGCTGGAGACCAAAAAAGAACAGTAAAAGGGCTACTACACCTATCTAAGGTGTCAAACCTTTTTTAACTGAAACAAATACACAAGAGATACAACAAGCCCTGTAGGCTGCAGTGTCGAGGCGGGACAAAACCTCAACTTGTGTATTTATTTTATCAATCAATCAATCAATGGGGAAACCTGTGTAAACCCCTAGCTCAAAGACATCCTGTTTTTGTCTTAGGTACAGTACAGCCTTTTTAAACAGGAAAAGTAGAAACTGTTTTGGTATAAAAATTATTGTAGTCACGTGACCTAGTGCCAAGAGGGCACTATCAGCTTTTTTTTTAATGGAAAGAGAAATCATGTAGCACCTAAAGGCCTTTTGATGCTTTGATTTAGCATGTGTCCGAAATAATAAGGTTGTACTGTATATTAAAATTGTAAAGCAAGCTTAAGTTATGTACCTAGACTGTGAATATTCTTTTTGGTAATTTTCTGGAAAGTTGCCTTCACTGCGATTTTGACCAAATTTGGTAAACGGGTTTTTTTGGGACGCTGATCACAAATCAAAACAGTTTTTTTTCGGCAACGTTTCGTTTTTGAGGTATTCATCATCAAAGTTGACCAAAAACCCAAACCCCATTTTCAAATTTTATTTTTCTTTTCACATAAGCTAGGATTTTTACTAATTGCACACAATATTTTATAAACACTTTTTAAAAACCATTTTTTATGTTTATTTTATACCTTTTTTCCATTAAATTGCGAAGCTTCACTTTCAAATGGGGCGGCCATGTTGGCTGTATAATTGCCTAGTGTATACATGGTTCCGGCGTTTGAAAGTGAAAGTTGCAATGAAATGGTAAAAAGAAATAAATATAAAAACAGGTTTTTAAAAGGTGTTTATAAAATATTGTGTGCCAATTTAGTGTAAAAATCAAGAATTATGTGCAAAAAGAAGAAAAAATAGTGTAAATGAGGTTAGTTTGATTTTCACCTTTGATGATGAATATCTAACAAACGAAACGTTGCCGAAAAAATGTTTTTAGATTCGTGATCAGCGCCTCAAAAATTCCCCGTATACCAAAATTGGTCAAAATCGGAGTCGAGGCAACTTTCTAGACAATTGGCTTCTTTTTAGGTAATCCTTGGGTTACTACATTTATTTATCTAATACAAATAGTTATGTATACTCCAATAGGCTTCTGTATGGTTAATTTACCCAATTCTTTGTTATATTTGACTACAGAGTCAGAAATACAAATATTTTTGCTAGTAAATTTTTTAAAAGACCTAAAAAAAGTAATGAAAGTGTCACTAAAAACAATAAATCATAATCAACAAATGTATGATAGACAAGTAGCCAAATACTTAAAGATCATCGTTTCTAGACAATGTGAGGTAAAACGGTAAGTATTTAGTTTTTAATATTTTGGCAACGTTTACCAAGGGACATTATAATACGCTGGATGGAGACGGTGACTCCGGAACTTGTGGCACTCCTGTTTGCGGGCTTCATTGTATCTCTTATGTTTACCGTAGGGTGCATAGAAAACATTGGCTCCGTAAATTAGAGGGGGCAACAATGTTTGCAACACTCAGTACGACTTACCAACTCTCTTAATTCAGTACACCACCCACACCTAGGAAAAGCTGATTACCGAACACCATACCCCTACTGTCAAGTGTTAACTGTAGACTTCCGGTACGGTTATCTGTTTATACTCCTACCCAGGGCCGGAGCGAACAGGAGGGAAGGGAGGGAAGCTCCCCCCATAGGTGATCGATGGGGGCGCCAAATTTTCTCTTAACACATTGAATGCCACGCTCATATATGTAAAATTTCTCAGGGGGCCACGCTAAGATTTTATGGTAATATAGCGGCATTCTGTCACATTTATTGAATTTGGGTAAGGCTAGAAAAGGAGAAAAAATGGTTTATACATATTGAATATGTGTCTACAGCAACCACATATTTGTTTATCCTGTTTTAATTTTAAAACATACATAAAAAACTAGCATTACGTATTTAGCTTGGCTTTTATCTCCTGTTTTTCAATAATTATTTTTTTTGGTAAAAAATAATTTTTTTGTTTTGTGTTTTTCATAAATAAAATTTTAAACAAAGTAGCATTAGGTATTTGTTTTCATTTATTTCAAAAATTAATACAAATTATTTCGTATGAATAAACATATTTTTCTAATGTTTTGTTTTTTTGAGTAAAATTTAACCCTTTGGGGTTTAAATACATTTATTTATCTAATAAAAAATAGTTATGTATACTCCAATAGGCTTCTGTATGGTTAATATACCCAATTCTTTGTTTATTTTTGGGACACAGAGTCAGAAATACAAATATTTTTGCTGGTAAATTTTTTAAAAGATCTAAAAAAAGAAATGAAAGTGTCACTAAAAACAATAAATCATAATCAACAAATGTATGATAGACAAGTAGCCAAATATTTGAAGATCATCGTTTCTAGACAATGTGAGTTAAAACGGTAAGTATTTAGTTTTTAATATAGTTTGGCAACGTTTACTAAGGGACATTATAATACGCTGGATGGAGACAGTGGCTCCGGAACTTGTGGCACTCCTGTTTGCGGGCTTCATTGTATCTCTTATATTTACCGTATGTGCATAGAAACTTCGGCTCCGTACATTACAGGGAGGCAACAATGTTTGCAACACTCAGTACGACTTACCAACTCTCTTAATTCAGTACACCACCCATACCTAGGAAAAGCTGATTACCGAACACCATACCCCTACTGTCAAGTGTTAACTGTAGACTTCCGGTACGGTTGTCTGTTTATACTCCTACCCAGGGCCGGAGCGAACAGGAGGGAAGGGAGGGAAGCTCCCCCCATAGGTGATCGATGGGGGCGCCAAATTTTCTCTTAAAGAGGCGTCAAATTGAGAGAAAAGTTTTTTTTAAATCGCAATTACCCAAAGTAAAAGAATACCATTTAAAAAATTCATCAGCATCCCATAAAAATTGATATTTGCTATTCCGTAACGCGTTGTAACCTTAAAAAGTCTATTATTTGTGTATACCATGCCATTTTTCGCGTCTTGTTTTGTCTAACGCCACCGTAATCTCATAGCTTTAGCGGCGATTTATTATATCTGCTAAACATACGGGCTTTTGATACAGATATTAACAATGGAATCTTTGTCTGTACTGTATTAAAGTATTTTAAGCAATTGAGACTTTTGGGAATATATTTATTTATCTTATAAGATTACGAACAAACTGTAGCTAACAGTAAATTATATAAAATTTTTGTCAACATTTTTTTATTGGTTTTATGTTTCATATTCACTACGCGCTGCTTAAAGCGTATCAGTGCAAATATTAATACTTGTTCATTGTGTGTTGTGTGTTAGTGATGGTTAGTTAAGAATTGTTTTTTTAAATAAAAACATATTTTTTTTGTATAGAAAAAAAATAAAATGCATAAAATACAAAAATAAAAAAAAAATCAGGTGCTGCCAGCCGCCGTAAAAAAAAAAAAAAAATTGACCAAACATTTCTACAAAAAGTATGGGTCAGTTCTTTCAGACGACTACAAAAACTGTAAGTCTCATAGATTTAATCACTAAAAATACAGGTTTGTGACCACATACCTGCATATCCTTATATCTATATTTTTTACGCAATTATGTAAAAATAGGTAGAAATTGCACCAGTAAAATTATAATTTTAGGGATATGGTTTATGGTTTAGAAAATTTATTTCTGCCTTCTTTTTGGGGTTCTTCAGAAAGTTTGAAAATTTAGGGAAGCCCAGTGCCGTAGAACAATCTTGTCCACGCATGCGGGGCAAAAAAGTCAAGGGGGTATAGGGGAAAAACCCGGCTGAGTTTGCGCAATGAATAATACGGTCAGGTCCGAACTTATAATAAATAATTGTAACCATGGCGTTGGTTTGAGTTAAAATTGAGACCTTAGAGACTTTATTTTTAAATCTACTTAACTGAAAGATAACTTCTTTTTTGTAAAAAATATTTTAATTTTTAGACTATATTTGGACTGTGCCAAGACCGTTAAGTTGGGGTGTGTGGTGTACATTCCACCTATGTTATTATATACAATTATTATATTATATGCTTCGGTAAAAGTAAGTTATATTTGTTTTTTCTTAAGAGAATAATTCTTTATTTGTTTTATTTTCTATGTTTATTCACTCATACTAGGGATGCGACATCGAAGCCAAACATCGATGTTAAACATCGATGGCAACATCGAAATCTGACCATCGATGGTAACGATATATCGAACATACAACAGCGAGTGCGGCTCGGCTCGAAATTAAGAAAGATTCATTATCAGCGGTGGCTACAGTGATGTTAGACGTACCAATTTGTTGGTATACATACCATTTTTCAGAGTCTTGTACAATCTACCAAGTAAACGTTGTGCTGGTATGCAAAAATATCAATCTTAAACATTGTTCAAAAATTAAATTTAGGAGTAAACGAATACTCAGTGCTAACTTGCTTACGGTCATTAACAACTTTAGACGTTGGTTCTATAGTTATTGATCACAGCGTCATCTATTATCACCCAAAAATACATCATCAAACTGACTTACGTAGTGTATCTATAATGGAGATTAGAGATAAGGAGGACCATCCCTCTTACAAAAGTGGAACTCAAATTGCAGTAAATTAAGATGGCGTTGGTATTCCAGAGGACCATTTTTAAACTTCACTTTACCATACCCTTCGCAATACCAGTGCCTCTTGATTTAATGCTATTCTGGGGCCACTTTTTAAGCCACCACCAGAGGTACCAGTTTTTTTCAAATACCAGCTTTTAGCGACATCTGTACCAGATTCTTTAAGTCACTGTCTAACATCACTGGGTGGCAATTTATTTTTGTCTAATAAATAATAATATTGAATTATATTAATTAATTACATAATATAATTCAACAATATTAATTATATTAATTTTGTCTAATAATGTTAATTTTAATAATATAGGTGTTATATACAAAATTGCATATATACTACATATAAATAAAGTGCAATATTCAGTTTGCTTAAAGCAGTTTAAAACGTATGTTTAAAATTTTTGTATTTTTTTTAAAAAGACTTCTTGAATCTTATATAATATTTAATTATTATTTATTTTGAAATAAATGGGCAAAACCTTTATGTTTTTACGAAACTTTAGTTAACAAAGAAAGACACATCATAAAATTTTTTAGTATATCCTTAAGATTATTTGTTTTTGAAAAATTGTTATTTTTTTTTACTTTTGCAAAAAATATCGATGTTAAAAGGCAACATCGATGTTATCATCGATGTTTTCGATACCTGACCATCGATGGCAAAACATCGATCATCGATCAACCAACCATCGATGTTTTTAAGCCATCGATGAACATCGCGCATCCCTAACTCATACTAACACGTCTGACATTGACCTGATAAAGTGCTTTGTATCCACATGGGGTATACCTTCCCCCACTTACTCGAAACTAACTGATATTTCGGTTACTCTTGTGTTTTAATATCTTTAATTTATATTAAAATGTTGGTTCCCAGACAGTATTTGTAATTTTAACAATGGGCTGGACAAGCAATTTCCAAAGGATAAACTATGTAAGCTGTAACGTAGTTTATCTTATTTTCAAAAGCTTTTATATACAGTGGTGTTCCGAAATGCTCTATCTAATCAAATAAATTATAAGCTTTTTTTATAAATGTTATATTATATATTTTTATAATTTTTGCCCATTTTTTAATCTTCTTAGTAATATATGTGAATCATTTTAGGGAAATATCGTAAACAAGATGACAGTAATTTCTCATATTTTGACTTACACCATAATGACAACAAACTCGATGGTCTCCGGTCAACGATATGAAGATGAGGTAGTTTTTTAATTTATTATATCCATTTAAATTCGCGTAACATAAAGAAGAATGTAACATTTCTAAAAAATATTATGTCCATAATTTATGGTGAAATTTATCTCCAAAATAATCTGAAAATCTTTTAGTTAATAAAGTACCTCTTACTTCACTTAAGCTTAAGACACTCACAGTACCTTAGTACTGAGGCATTAATAAAGTGCTTGGTGCACTAAAAAACAAGGTGTGGATATTATATTTTTCGAGTCATTACACTCTTAAAAATGTAGAAGGATTACAATAAACCTTTCCAAGCAAATGGGTGGTATAAACCTCCCGGTAATTACTGGTTATGTCAAGTGACGTCACGGTTACCAATGCGCTTGAACATTTTGTTTTAAACCACAGGTTTAAAATGAAAAGTATGTTTACGTTTTATTTTTTTATTCTGGTTAAAATTAGGGATATCCTATTTGGTGGAAAAGCACAAAAAAGTACTAGAAAAATAAAAAAAAAATTTACGTACCATTTAACAAGTTGGCTGTGGAAACATCGGCAACCATTACATTTACACCCTCTTTATTCATTTTAATTACAAATCAAAATCATAGAAACATTGATGTCTTCGCAGTTAAAACCGGAGCTCGCTATGACGCTATGGTACAATCCATAGGTAAAACAAGCCTTTGCTTGGAAAGGCTTAAAAAAAAATATGTAGAAATTGTCCATAAAGTTTGTTGTGTGATTTATTATCTACAATTTCCGTACTTTTTTTACTCAGCTTGTTGCATTGCAAAAATAGACAATATCATGGGGATGCAAAAAGTACACAAATGTACACAAATTGTGCATAATAAACCTCCAAAAAGATTACACAATTTTATGGGCAATGAGTACATATTTTGTTACTGTAATCATTCCATATTTTTCAAAGTGTATAATCATAGTCACAATTTAATTTTCAGTGGCGACAATATTTACGTGAACTTTGCGACTTGCCCTGGTATACTTGGGATGTGAAAAATCAGAAAACCTATTTAATATTACTAAAAGGGTCTGCAAAAATAACACAGATAACAATTTTTAACCAAACCGCCTTAAATTATGACTTCTGGGTGAAGGTAAGTTATTCAAAATTTCAAAGACTGTAACTTTTTTAAAATTTATTTAAATTTTAATTCTACGAAAAATGTTATAAATTATAAATATTTAAAATACAACTTTCTATATACTTTTTTTTCTGTTTTAGGTTTGGAAATTACTATACAGTGTTTGTAATTGTATTTATAAAATTCGCTCTAATTAGGTTCTAGTTTACTATATTATTGTTAAGTTAATAGTAGTTAATAGAAATGTAGAAAGTTAGAATTATTTTATTTAGGTTAATAATTTTTTGGGGAAAAATTTTACTAAGTTTCCTTTTTTCGACGGCCATTGGGGGTTTTTGGTCCTGAGGGCGCTGGAGACATTCATTTCACTTTTTTTTGCATCCTGTAGTAAATAAATTCTTCCAAAAATTCCCAGACTTTTCCATTCTATTCCACATTTTTTTATACAGTATGTCCACGAAAAGGTGTTGAAGAGAAAACTTTTTTTTTTTTGTTTTTTATCGAAAAAGCTACTTTTGGGATAAAAATTTTGCTACTTCTAAGAGAAGTTTTGAGAGAAACATTTAACATATTTTATACGGGGTTCAGAAAATAAAAAACTTAAATGGTACAAGAGTAAAGTGCATTTATTTGATAAGATATGGAAATAAGTTACTAGGAAAAGTTGTTCAAATTAAAGGTAGTCTTTTTTTCAATTTTTGAAAAAATCCGCCTACTTTTATTTATTTGTGATTAAATTTTTTTAATATCAATTTATAATCAAATTTTTTCGAAAGAAAAGCATTTAAAGCTGACGTTTTTTTTGCGGCTAATGACTTATAAAAGCCAAAGGGTAAAATAAAGCTTGTCACTATCAACGCCTACTAGTACAAACATTTTAAATTAGTTAATTGATAATGAAATTTTAATATAAATTTTGGGCCGATTTTTTAAAAAATTGATATAAGAGACTACCCTTTACGTTTGAACAACTTTTCTTGAACTTATTTCTATTCAAATAAATGCATTTTACTTTTTGTACTTTACTTTAAAAAACCGTATAAAATATGTAAAGTTATCCCAATCTTACTCTAATAGCAAATTTTTTTATCTAAGTAACTTTTTAATAAAATTAAAAATAAAGAATTTTTTTTCTTTCAACACCTTTTTTTGTGGACACACCATACGCCCCACGAAAAGGAATAGTAAAGAACTTTTTTTTTTTTTAATTTTATCAAAAAAATTACTCTTAAAAAATTGTTACTTTTTAAAGTAAGATTGGGATAAAAATTTAACAATTTTATAGTACTCAGAAAATTGAAAAACTTTAAATGGTTCAAGAGTAAAGTGCTTTTTATTTGAGAAGATATGGAATAAGTTACAAAAAAAAAAGTTGTTCAAAAGTAAAGATATTTATTTCTACCAAAAAAAATTGGCCTACTTTTATTAACTGATAAAATTATTTTAATAAAATTTTAACTTAACTAATTCAAATTAACAACTCATTATTATACTAGTAGGCGTTGATAGTGACAAGTTTTTATTGACACTTTGCTTATAATTGATTAGCCGTAACGTAAACCTTTAAATGCTTACTTAACAGAAAAAAAATTTGACAAAATTGATATTAAAAATTTAAATTGATATTAAAATAAATTTAATTACAAATAAATAAAATAGACCGATTTTTGAAAATTGTTAGAGACTACCTTTATTTTGAACAACTTTTCCCAGTAACTTATTTCCATATCTTATCAAATAAATGAATTTACTCTTGTACCATTTTAAGTTTTTTCAATTTTTCGGAAAACCTTTGTATAATATACGTGTTTTTATCCCATCTTACTCTTATAAAAATTTTTTATCAAGAGTAGCTTTTTTCGATAAAATCAAAAAAAAAAAAAAGTTTTTTCTCTTCAACACCTTTTCCGTGGACATACTGTATAAAGCGCGAAGAAAGTCCGCACGGGCCAATTATTTTCTGACTTTCACAGCGAGTCGAAGTTGACAGACAATTAGAGGTTAAAAAGTTTAATTACGTTACGTTGAATTGTTACCATGGAAATGTTTGTGAACCCGATTTTCAATTAAAAGGTGTAAAACCAGATCCGGGTTTTTATACGGTGTGTCAAGGAACAATATGTTTTATTTCTACAATGGGCCCCTTGTATAAAATTTATTGTGATCTAAAACACGCCAAATCTCTTCCTTTTTCTATTCAAAAACCATCTCCCAAATATTTATTATTAAAAACAACTAGTTTCGACTAAATACCGATTTTAAGTTCACGCCTGGCCCTTTAAATTTCTCGTCCAACCAAAAAGCTGTCTGGCGACACAAGGTGTGCTGAGTTCCAATATTAGTTTTTTGTGGTTCGTTAATTTAATTTAAAGTTAAAAGAAAGAATACACCGTGTTCTTTTATTGTGATATTAAATAAATAGGTTTTCAATAAACATGCAACATAATAAATGTAAATGGTAAAAATCCCTCAATTACCACAAAAAAAGAATACATTTTATAAAAAATAGGTTGAAACTCTAAAAACTGTTCATTAAAGTCGAAAAAACACCTCGTAAGTAACCATTACAGACTTTTTGACCCAATGCAATCAAGGAACTTTAAAGGTGTATGGAAGCCCAATGCTATGGCCCATTCGATCAAAAAATGTCCATCAGTGTGTAGTTAGGCAACACATTATACTTTTATGAGAGCCGTAATAGTCTTAGGTTGTCTAAGGTTTTTGGTGCAAGGGCGCGCGCGGCGCGTATAAAACTACCTATATCCGCGCTGTGTCGTCAATCGTCGTCGTCTCATCATTCGTCATTTTCGTTGTGGTTTGTGCCCTTGCGCCGATTGTTTTTCTTTGTGTGAGTACCTATATTTTGTGATTGCAGAAGTTTTTTGGATTGATAAAAACCTTCTTATTTTAGTGATTAGTGTTTATTAAATTGTGACTATAATTTTGTCTTTATTGTTTTATTGTGTTATTGTTTACCTTAATGTAAACCTTATTTCTTTTTAATAATCCACAGAAATACACAAACATTGAGGAAATCATCTAAAAGATAGTTAAGATTGCCTTACTTTTCTCACTGCTATTTTCTATGAAATTTTCATTATTTTATTATTCATAATTGATATATTATTATTTTTTCGGTTACCTAACGTTACGTCTCATAAGAAGCACCTAATTTAAATATAAGAAATACTTACCTAAAGTAAAAAATGCCGGGTATGTTACCCTTGGATTTGCAAGACAAAACCAAACAACCTCTTATCATTTTGTTGCGATATTATAAGTAACACACAAGAGACTTAAATTCTGCAGGTAGCAGGTTCCATAGTCTTGACACTCTAGGGATGAAGGAACGAAGAAAGCGGGAAGTCTGGATTTCTAGCTGAACTCGTTAAAAGATTTAATAAAAGTTGCACTACGTTGCTCTTGCTGAAGCTGCCAGAAAAGGGAATTATACTGGCCAACCTGTTCATGCAGAAGCCGTGAAAAATACCTATAGAAGAAAGACAGGAAGGAAGCTTTTCTGAAAGTAGATCAGAAATGGCTTATTAAGCTATCTTGAAGATCTTTGTAAGATTACAAAATATCCAACTTCAAATCAGATACTGGAAGCCATAGAAAAATTAACTTTTTTTAGGAATTTATGATGGTAAGTTTTTGTATTACTTCATAAAATATAAACTTGTCTATTAATCCTTTAACTTACTTTATTTTAAAAACTAATGTTACATTTAAAACTAGTTATTTATTTACTTACGGACCATACAGATCTTGATATTGCAGAATAATAGCAAAATCTTCCACTTTGGCAATAAATGAATTATTTTATGTAAAAATGTGGAATAACACAGGTTTATTTTGCTAAAAACTAAACTTTATTTATGCTTCACAACTAGAACACTACAATACATTTACAATTGCAACAATTAAATAAAATACAATCCTGAAATTTTTACACTTTGGAAATAGATATGGAAGAAAAGAACACAATAATATTAGTGGTATTATTTATTAATATTTTGTTCTGAAGGTACATTTCAATGCATATACCTAAAGCCAACAAGTTCTAGGTATGTAAGCAAGTCAATATTGACTATTTACTTCTTGTCAACAAATAACTATAATTAAAATCACACAAAAATTCACCTCATTTACTAATAACTGTAACTACATCCAGAGTTGTGAAGAGTCACTGGTGGACTTAAAACCGTGTTTGTGTTATCCGAGGTGTAATAATGCAAACTGAATGGAATCAGTTACAATAAAAAAATATTTGTTAGTAATAGCAGCTTTAGGATATATCATAGTTTTCACCTTACTCCTTCTTTTTATTAATCGACTTTTTCCTTTTGATCAGGATCTCATAATTCACCGTTTCTTTGCAATTTTTCTGAAGACATATAAAAATCAGTCTTTAACATGCTCCGAGCAAATAACAGAATCCTTATGGAAACACAACTTTTGGTCTATTGCACACTAAGGACTAATTAAAACTACACGACTAACACTACCAAAAACAATATAGTAAAAACAGTCAAACCAATAAAATATCAACTCTGTACACAAATATTTTCAACTGTAAAATAGCCCCATATAAAAACCTTGACTTTGTGGCACGACTCTGTCCACAGCTGAGAATGCTAGTAACTTTGAGAGCGACCGACAGGGCCGCCAACATAAGCGACCCTTTTCACACTTCTATTCTGGACTTGCTATCCCCATTCTCGACGATGTCATAACCCCTTTAGATTAATAGGCTCTGGGCGAGATGTAATATTAGAACTTAGCTCCGAGCCCCGCTGTCGATCGGCGTTGTGAATACGCCTGGTTAGCCACTTGGGACGTAGATACCCTAAGTTTTATATTTAAATTTTAAATGCTTGTAGTTTTGTTATGGAATTGCGTATAACAAAATATTTGGCAGAAGCGTTGCTTAGGTATAAAGGGTGATCTTAAGCAAATTAAAAATCATATAATTCTCTATTGGGTGCATACGAAAGTTAGCTTTATTCTTTTTGTTGGGACAGTTTAAAGAAGATATCCTATTATTCCTATTATCCACTATGACTTCCATAGGCGTGCACATGAGTGGTGCTACATATGCCGTGGAATTTCCACTAGTCTGAAAAAGATTACTGTATTTAAAATAAAAAAATATTATTTGATAGAGTTTGATTTAAAAAATTACAATCCTTATATTCAAATGTATAAAATGTATCGTATTCAGTTTTATTAACTTTATTATGATTTCTCTGCCACATCGGCTTTGCACCTCTAAGGGAAACATTCACTATCCCAGACATCTTCAGATATCAAAAAGGATTGAGCCCTGTAGAACCCTTTCCGTGTTGTCAAGCTCTAGGTGACGTTATGTTCTGCTGTATTCCCACAAATTTCCGGGTAGTCCGAGCGGTCGCAAGTAGCACTGTCTTTTGCATAGCCTTATACAGATGTTCACCGAGGCCTAGTCCCTTGATGTTTTGTAAAAGAGTCTTTTATATAATGCCAGTTGTTGATAAAATTATGGGGATCGTTTGGACGTGATTCATTCCCCACTGTCTTCTATTTGTGTTCTAGGTTTCTGTACTTGGCTATCTTTTCATTGTATTTCTCCTGTAGGTTCAGTGCATACTTGTAGTAAGGCAATTTTTCTGTCTGTAAAGCTTTAGCTTTCCTGCCAATTGTTGATGGAGTATCTTGGCTGCTGAATCGTGTCTTTCCTTATACTCTGATGCTGCAAGTGCTCGCGACCCCTCGTTATATGCTGGATTGTCTCCGATGTTTGACATCCATATCTGCATCGATCGTTCTCTATAGACGGGTCTCTAACGATATGCTTTAGATAGTTTTTTGTTGGCATAACCTGGTCCTGTATAGCCAATAAGAAGCCTTCGTCGACATTTTCCTGGGTGATCTCATTGGGGTGACGTCTATGAAGAGACTTCTTCAACCAGGCTTGCAGCTTCTCCTGGTCTGTTTGATGGTGTTCAGTATTTCACGATCCATCAATCGCAACGGTGTTGAATCGTCGGCTCCGCATATTGCTTGGTGTATCGGGAAGAGTCTTCCAGTCTATGGAAATAATTACGTAAGTTTATTATTTGTTGGTCTAATTGCTTACCCATATCCACCAACTTTCCTCCTAGATATCATGGAAGCGTTGTTCGTCCAGTTGCACTACAAGGGTGATATTTGCAGTGCCTTTGTAAGGAGTGTTCTCATCTTTCTTTGTAGCTTATCGATGTCAGTTTACTCCATTCCACAATTCCAAATAAGTAAGTGAGTGCGGAACATGCGTATGTATTAAGCGCCTTTAACAGATTTTTGCTATTTAAATTAGTTTTTGACACCTTTCCTTTATCGTTCAAAGCTATACAGTGGCAAAATAGATAACAATATGTAACTTTTTCTATTAAATTTCTAAAATATATTTTTATAGAATATTTACCCGTCATAGTTTTGTATATTTTTGATATTTTTAGTTTGATTATTTCATGCACAATTAGAATGATGAAAAACATTTTTTTGTTTTGTTTTGGTTTTCGGCTCTGCCCGTTTAGCCCAGATTATATGACAAATTATTTAAATATTTAATAAACTGCTAATCTTTATTCATATGAGAAATTTGCGACTTAAAGTACTTTTTGACAAATTATTGACTTTTTGTGACGTTATTATGTATAAACTCTTACCTACCTTTTTCTGTTTACAAATTTATTTTGCAAATTTATTATATAAATAAATTTATTCTGTTGTTACTAAGGATAAACACAAAATTCTTTTCAAAAACGAACCAGTATACAAGGTGTTCCATAAGTAAATATAAATTTTATGTCGTTTTTCTTTTATTTAAAAGATTTTTTTTTAAGAAATGGGTATTACTATGAAAATACACAAGATGGTTATTTTTTCCTTTTTTTATAACCAGGAAAGCCCCAAATATGACCGTGTTCAGTCCTTGTTGGACGAACCTGTAGGTATTAATTTTTAGTTAATTGATGAAATTACATTATTTTTTATTTTTTTCCATATCAAAGATAAAAACATATTAATTTTTTAATTGGAAACAAGCTGCTAATTTTTTTTTTCGTTTTAATACCTAACCTGACAATTTTTTAAAATTATATTGATACTAAAATTTCGTTTATGAGTTCTAAATGAACAGCAGTTTATTATAGTTTAATAGTTTGACTAACTACCCCTACAGATAAAATTTACAGAATAATACATCACTTTTCATATTAAGATTACTTACAATCTATACAATAAAGGTAGTTTTTATATTAAGAAGCTTATAGAAGATTTGAGCCTATAATATAATATGTAAGAATATATAACTAGTTAACAGGGAATGATTGCGATACCAAAGTCCTGAAAAAAAGTCTTTAAAATATTTGTAACCAAAAGATTATTATAATTGAAAAAATAAAAAAGAATAAAAAAAGAAAAAAATAGAAACATAAATTTTAAAAAAAGATTATTATGACGTTTTGAAAAATTTAAACCTTTTTAACTTAGCAATTGTTAGTTAACAACGTGAATGTTTAACAAAATGTCAGATTTGACAGGTTGGCTACTAAAATCATTGAAAAAACACTGACAATGACGTTTTGTTAAACATTCTAAAGTTTTAATTTTTTTAAAAATTGCTGGGGCCATGTTAAATTAACAACGCGGGGCCCTATCAGTATATTGTACAAAAAGTTGGAAAAGTATAAAACCGTTTTTAAAACATTTTTCACACCCCTTTTATGACTTATGGCAATCACCTACTGTGAAAATGCTTTTTAAAAAGAGTTTTACACAAGGAAGTTTAAAAGTGTGGAAGCCCAAAGCTATCCCCTTCGATCAAAAAAAAGTCCAGCCCAAAATATGAAAATAACTGTCAGAGTTGGCCCGGCCGATACTGCGTAATAACAAAATTGTACCGTTTTTTGGATTGATCAAAACCTTCTTATTTTAGTGATTAGTGTTTATTAAATTGTGACTATAATTTTGTGTTTATTGTTTGTTACTTATAATATCGTAACAAAATGACTAGAGGTTGTATGGTTTTGTCTTGAACAAGGGTAACATACCGTCTTTTTAACTTGAGGTAAGTATTTTTTTTTTTAAATTAGGTGCTTCTTATAAGACGTAACGTTAGGGGAACCGAATAAATAATAATATATCAAAATTTTGAATAATAGAAAATGAAAATTTCATAGGAAAATTGGGGAGAAAAGAAAAAATCTAACATCTTTAGATATTTTTAAAAATGTTTGTGTATTTCGTGGATTATTAAAAAGAAATAAGGTTTTCATTTAGTACTTTTTTTCATTTAATAATTTAGTACACTCTTTTTTAAAAGGGTCAAAATTATTGATTACTGGGCAGAGAAAAAATTTTTTAAAATATACAGGTCCCTAATTGAATGA